>PVJC01011326.1:0-41630 GCA_004026665.1 Murina feae | reverse complement strand
GGAAAGGGAAGGGAAGGGAAGGGAAGGGAAGAGAAGAGAAGAGAAGAGAAGAGAAGAGAAGAGAAGAGAAGAGAAGAGAAGAGAAGAGAAGAGAAGAGAAGAGAAGAGAAGAGAAGAGAAGAGAAGAGAAGAAAGGAAAAGAGGCCCTGGCTGGTGTGACCGAGTTGGTTGAAGCGTCATTCTGTGCACCCAAAGGCTGCAGGTTCAATCCCAGGTCGGGGCGAGTATGGGAGGGAACAAATTGATGTTCCCTCTCACATCAATGTTCCTCTCTCTCTCTCTCTCTCTCTCTCTCTCTCTCTCTCTCCCCCCTCCCTCCCTCCCTCCCTCCCTCCCTCCCTCTCTCATCAATAAGCATACCCTCAAGTGAGGACTTAAAAAAAAGAAATGAAACTCTGATATATGCTACATGTTTTTTGAATGTCTGTTGGCTCATCTGAGGACATGCTTTTATTGATTTTTAGAGAGAAAGGAAGGGAGAAGGGGAGAGAACGTGAGAAATATCGACCTGTTGCCTCCTGAGCATGCCCCTCTGTGGGATCAAACTCAAAACCTGGGCATTACCCTGACCAGGAATCCAGACCTGGGCCATTTCGGTGCCCAGGAAGGACTCAACCAGCTGAACCACCTGGCCAGGGCTGTGCTACGACATGGATGAACGTGAACAACATGATCAGTGGCAGAAGCCCGTCACTTAAGGCCACATACAGTCTGATTCCATTCCTATGAAGTGTCCAGAACAGTCAAATCTGCAGACAGGAAGTAGGTGAGTGGTTGCCGAAGCCTGCAGGGGTGAAAGGGGGGAGGGGCTGAGGTGACAGCTAAGGGATTTTTTTTTTTTTTGAATGATGAAAATATTCAAAAATTAGTTGTGGTGATGTTTGCACGGCTCTTGTGATGATACAGTCATTGAATTGTACACTTCTCATGGGTGAATCGGATGATT
Organism: Murina feae; assembly: GCA_004026665.1. NCBI lineage: Eukaryota > Metazoa > Chordata > Mammalia > Chiroptera > Vespertilionidae > Murina > Murina feae. The sequence continues at coordinate 40,684 of PVJC01011326.1, read as the reverse complement.
GATGAAATAAGTCAATAAAGCAGTTCAAAACGACAAACCCCGAAGCTAGATCTACCTGGCTGAACCCCTCAACATTCATTCATTGAAAACATCATTCACTTAACAACAAGCTGGCCTTGACACAAAATCTGACCATTTCTCACTCTTCTGAGACTTCTCAACCCAAGAAATGCATTTTAGCACCTGGCTATGGTGTACAGTGTACGTACATGTGCAATGCATTTTATTTACCCGCTTTTAGAAAAAGGCTTGAAATAAAGAGGCTGTAACCATTACACCTAAACCTTCTGATTCCACTCACTTCTGCCTAATGCTCTGACTCAGACCATCTCCATTTAGCAAAAGCCTCTAATCTGGAGACTGACTCCTCACCCTGTCACCTGGCATTCTGTCCCAGGATCAGCCAAATTCTCTGTCTTTTGGCGACTCTGATCAGGAAAAAAGCCCTGCCAGTTCTCTGAGGGCAACTCCGCCAGCACCCTCCCACCCTCCACATTAACCCTGGGTTGCCCTTCTGGCCAGAAACCTGCTGAGGGTGCCTGTGGTGCAGAAAGGGAAGGCAGGGAGGAGCCCGTTAGAGATCATTCTGGTGTGAAGCAATAGCAGGGCTGGGCCAGGCTGTAGACAGTGCCTGGGGCGAAACATTTAAGAAGGCAAGTTCACCAAAAGGTGCAGGCTCTTTAAAAAAAAAAATTATTAACGAGAGAGAGAGAGAGAGAGAGAGAGAGAGAGAGAGAGAGAGAGAGAGATGCTGTCATTGATTGATTCTTGTGTGTGCCCTGACCAGGGCCCCAGGGGCTGACCGTGAGAGTGACCGCCTCCTTGAACAGTTGCACCCTGGACCCTGGCTGGCCTCACCCTCGTCCTGAGCCACAGGATGCCACTTCCTCCAACGGTGGCTCTCAGAAGGCAGGGCTGGGCTCTCCCTCGGCCCTGGCCTCGGCATGCAGGGCCTCGGCATGCCAGCCCCCCACCCACTTTTTTTGGAGACGCCAGGCCCAAGGAGTCTCCCCAAAGCTGCAGGAAACTCCCTGCGTGCTGTTGACTTAAAGGGCTCGGCCAGGGACACACCTACCCAGAGCCCGGGGCCGGCCTGCGCCCAGGGGCGAACTCGGGGGCCAGGAGCCCAGGCCCCGCGTCCCTGCAGCCGCCACCCTCTCGCGGACCCGGCCTCCAACTTACGAAGCGCCCGAAGCGGAGGGACTGTCCGTCCTCGACGTGCAGGTCCGCCTGGGCCCCGCTGCGGCGGGAGATGACGGACCGGCAGCCGGGGAGCAGGGAGCGCAGCACCCCCGTGCCCGTGACGTGGTCGGCGTGGCAGTGGGTGTTCACTACAGGGAGACAGAGGAGCAGGTCCAGGGGCGCACAGGGCAGGGGCGCGCGCCCCACCTCCCACCCCACTGCACCCCGCACCCCCCACCCCGCCCCGCCAGACTGACCGGCGTACAGCAGCCGCAGCCCCAGCTCCTGGACCAGCTTGGCGTCCCGAGGCGCCGTCTCCAGAACCGGGTCGATCAGGACCGCCTCGCGGGACTCTCGGTCTCCCAGGAGGTACGTGTAGGTGCAGCTCTTGGGCTCGAACAGCTGGGAAGGGGCGGGGGCGGGGGACAGCGCGGGTCAGGCTCCCGCCCGCGAGCGCCGGGGAGCCCGGCCGGGACGCGGCCCCCAAGATCCAGAGGCAGCAGCCCCGTCCCCGGAGCCAGGGGCCCGGGACCCCGCTTTCCAGGACGCGCCCCGCGCCCCCGGGTTCCCCCCCGGCTCACAGCGCCGGGACCTCGGCCCCCGCGGCCGCCCAGGCCCGCAGCCGCTCACCTGCCGCAGCAGGACCGGCGCCCCCGCCGCGCGGTGCAGGCTCAGCTGCCGCCCCGCGACCCTCAGCGCGGCCCCCGCCATCGCGCCGCCCGGATGGGGACTTAGCCCGGGCAGGAGCGCCCTTTAGAGCCGGGTGCGCCCTCCGACCCGGGGACGGGCGAGCGCCGCGCCCGCCTTAACCCGGAGGCGGGCGCGGGGGCGGGCGCGGGGCGGGGCGCGCCTTAAAGGGGCCGCGGGCACGGAACCTCGTGCGCCCCGCAGAAGTCGGGTCAGAGGCCCGGCTGAGCGAGGACACGGAAGAAACGAGGGAGAGACGCTGAGATCGGCGCACACGGGGGAGGCGGACGCCAACGGAGGCCCCTCCCGGTGCGCTCGCAGCCCCGGGCGCCTTCTGGGAAGGAGGGTGAGAGGGAGGGTGGCTTCTTGGTTCCAGGTCACTTGGTGGGCGCGTGACTCTGACTCCCAGAACACTTGATCCCATTCACGTTTTTTTTAAATGTTTTTAATTATTGATTTGAGAGAGAGGGGAAGGGGAAGGAATAGAGGGGAGAGTTAGAAGCATCGATGCAAGAGAAACATCCATCAGCTGCATCCTGCACAACCCCTGCTGGGGTTGTGCCCGCAACCAAGGTACATGCCCTTGACCGGAATGGAATCTGGGACCCTTCAGTCCACCAGCCGACGCTCTATCCACTGAGCCACACCGGTTAGGGCTCTATTGGACTTATTTGTGCATGCATTGGTTGATTCTTGTATGTGCCCTGGGGGGCTGGGGGCGGGGGGTGTTGAACCTGCCCTTGGCAACTGAGCTACCAGGCCAGGGCGTAAAGTTTATTTACAAATTGCTAACAAAATAAAATAAAATAAAAATTGCTAAGTATTTTTTCAGGAATGTTTATTTCTTCTCAGGAAGAAATCCTGAAGCTTATCAGACTTTGTTTTGTTTTTCTATTTAATGATTTCAGAGAGAGGAAGGAATGAGAAAGAGAGACAGACAGAGAGAGAAACAGTGATTTATTGCCCCACTTATGTATGTATTCATTGATTGACTCTTTTTGTTTTGTTAATCCTCACCTGAGGATATATTTTTTTCATTGATTTTTAGAGAGAGTGGAAGGGAGAGACAGAGAGAAACGTCGATATAAGAGAGACACATCAATTGGTTGTCTCCCGCACACACCCTCACCAGGCCAGGGATTGAGCCTGCAACCCAGGGATGTGCCCTTGACAGGAATTGAGCCTGGGACCCTTCAGTCCCCGGTCTGATGCTCTATCCACTGAGCCGAACTGGCCAGGTCTGTTGATTGATTCTTGTATGTGCCCTGACTGGGGACTGAACCTGAAACCTTGGCGTATCAGGACCAGGCTATCACCAACTGACCTACCCAGCCAGAGCAAACTTCGTTTAACTTAACTTGAATGTAAATGTCATCTTTCTTTAAAATCCTTTAACTCTCTCCCTGGATTTGGGGAGACAGCCAGTGCTCACTCTGTAGGCCTCTCTCTTTAGCTCCAGCAAGTCAATCAAACCAAACTTTGCCAACTCCCAGTGTATTCCTGGTGCTTTCTATAGGGAAGAGGCTCAGAGAGCCTCTCAAAGACAAGGGAGATGCTCAGAAGCTTCACAGAGACACTAAGATACCAGACAGAGACCTGGAAAGACTCTCAGAGACACATGGAGAGATAGAGTTGAAATGGGATGTCCATCAAAGAAATGTCGTTACAAAGATACACTTAGAGATACACAAAGACACAGAATCTTCTAAAATATAGTGACAGATGGGAGACATTGGGACATGAGAGCAGGGAGAACTGTTCAGAAAGAGGGAGAGAATCTCTCAGATCTGGGAGACACCCAGACAGAAGAGAATCGGGCAAAAAGAGTAGCTCAAAGTCCAGGAGGAAACTTTGCTCATTTACTCTTTTTAAAAATATGTTATATTATTTTATTAAATAGATTTTATTTATTTTACAGAGAGGAAGGGAGAAGAATAGAATCATCCATGAGAAAGAAACATTGATCAGGGCCTCTTGCACGCCCCCTACTGGGGATGGAGTACCACAACCAAGGTACATGCCCTTGATGAGAATCAAACCTGGGACCTTTTAGTCTTGGGTCCACCGCTCTATCCAATGAGCAAAGCCGGTCAGGGCTGCTCATTTATTCTTCACACTGAGGGCTTCTCAGGCTAAGGACCCAGAGATGAGTCTTAGTCTAGTTAGGGAGAAGAAGTACAGACATCAGGGCTACAACAAGGGGAGGCCCAGGGACTCCAAGAGCTCAGGGGAGGGAAGGGGCAGCAATGGGGACCTTCAGGCAATCTTCACCGTGAGGGGTCCCCAAATAAGGCCTCTTCACCCCTGGGGCACCCATTCCTGATGTTTTTGCAGAATTGCTAGACCAGTAACCTGTTCCTGAAGGCGTGCACACCTTTCGGCGTTTACCTAGGATCAGTTCTGTGAGATGTTCTTTCTTTTCAAGAGGCAAACAGGTGTTTATCAATAAGAATAGCTATTCAAGAATTATTAATTCAGGCAGAAGCCCAAATAATGTTCAGATTAAGAGACAAATTGTGTGACCTTGGGTAAGTGACCTCTCCCCGCTGCTTCATTTCCTTCTTCTGTTTAATGAGAGTAATAGTAGCACCTCCTTTTATTTATTTTTTAATATTTTATTGATTTTTTACAGAGAGGAAGGGAGAGGGATAGAGAGTTAGAAACATTGATGAGAGAGAAACATCGATCAGCTGCCGGTCAGGGCAGTAGCGCCTCCTTTTAAAAAGTTGCTGTGGCCCTAGCTGGTTTGGCTCAGTGGATAGAGCATCGGTCTGTGGACTCAAGGGTCCCAGGCTTGATTCCAGTCAAGGGCATGTACCTTGGTTGCAGGCACATCCCTGGTTGGGGGTGTGCAGGAGGCAGCTGATTGATGCTTCTCTCTCATCGATGTTTCTAACTCTCTATCCTTTTCCCTTCCTCTCTGTAAAAAATCAATAAAATATATATATTTTTTTAAAGTTGCTGTGGGTTCCTGGGGTGGGGAACATCCGGCCCTCGGCCATGTAAGGCCGTGAAATCATTTGGTCTGGCCCTGCCCAGGCATTAAGGGTGCGTTAATTAAACATTTGACCAAATATAGTAGGCTAAGTTTTAAGTTGATGATTCTGTATGGCCCTTGGCAGAAAAAAGGTTCCCCACCCCCTGGATTAAATGAATGAACTCGTATAAATCACTGGGAACAGTTTCTGGTATATAAAACAATGCTAACTAAATGCTGGTAATTTACATTATAAATAATATAATGTAAATTATATATATAATATATAATATATATATTATATATATTATAATATATTATATATATTATAATATATTATATATATTATAATATATATAATATATAATATAATAAATATAATATAATATAATATAAATGTAATGTATATTATCACTGGATTCTGGCTCCCACTCCGCCTCCCTACTATCCATTTTCCATGCAGCAGCCAGAGTGCACCTTTTAAAACGGCAACGAGAAAGAAACTGGAGTCACATCACACAGATGCAACAGGTGGGTCTTATTTAGATCCTGATCCAAACAAAGCAAGTGGAATAAAAATATATTTATGGGTTATGCTGCCTGGCATACAGCTTCACAATCATCTGGGAGGAATGAGTGGGGAAAACAAAACTGCACTGGCCATGACTGGATAATTGTGGACGCTGGCTAGTTCTGTTATTAATGCAGAGGACAGTTCTCATCTCCTCTTGAATTCTCTGAATGTTTGAAATAAAGTATAACATTGTGCTTGGGGGGAAAAAAGACACTCAGGAGATCCTTGAACAATGAGAATTTGAATTTCGGGCCCCACTTATACGCGGATTTTAAAATCTATATATTTTTGTATTGATTTTTTAAAAATCGACTTAGAGAGAGGAAAGGTGAGGGAAAGAGAGATAGAAATATCAATGATGGGAATCATTGATCGGCTGCCTCCTGCACACCCCACACTGAGGATCGAGCCCCCAACCTAAGCATGTACCCTGATCAGGAATAAAACCATAACCTCTTGGTTCATAGGTTGACACTCAACCGCTGAGCCACACCGGCTGGGGCTATGTGAATTTTTTTTCAATTGAGCGGCTTAGTTCAAACCCACATGGGACCATGGGGGAAATTTGAACACTGGGCTATGTGATAACATAGAAACAACTCTGAAATTTGAACGGTGTGATAACATTATTGTGGTTATGTTTAAAAGAGAGAGTGCTCATATTTTTAGAGACACAGACTGAAGTGTTTCTAAGTGGACTATCTGGAAATTGCTTCAAAATATTTTAGTCGGCTCAAGGAGGGATGTTGAGAGGATGATGACACAAAGCTGGCCATGCTGACCCTGGGTGCTGGGCATATGGGGTTACTTACTCTTCTACTCCCTCTCTTTTTGTGTATGTTTGAAATTTTCCATAACCTAAAAATATGGTTAAAGAAAAAAAAAGCATATGAAAACCTAAACCAGCTCATGTCACTTTCTGTGTTTTAAACCCTCCCTTGGTTTCCCTTTCAGCTTAGACCTCTTGCCAGCTCTTTGACCTAAAGTTCTTCATTTTCTCCATCATTCTACCTTATTACAGAGGGCTTCTGGCTGTTAATTCTTTCAAACATTCATTTGACGCGAATTGATTGAACACCTAATATGTGCTAAGCGCTGTTCTGGGTGCTGGGGACAGAGAAATTCACAAGATAGACAAGTTGTCCATCTTAACAGAGCATGCATTCTAGATGACAGGTATACAATGCTAAGTGCATGCAAGGGGACAAGACAATAGAATAATGGAGGGAAGGGGGCTCAGTGCGATAGGGAGGGCAGAGCAGGCCTTCTGCAGTGGCATATTTGAACTGAGACCTGAAGGGGGAATCAGCAAACACATTGATGGACGAAGGGCCTTGGAGACAGAGAGGCACAGCTAGTGCAAAGGCCCTGAGGTAGAACTGACTAATGTATTGGGCGCTGTGGGCACTGTCCTAAACACTTTCCATTGATTGCTGAATTTAATCCTAACAACCTGGATTGTATAGATGAGGGAACGGAGGCCCAAGGTCACACAGCCAGCAAGTGGCAGAGCCAAGATTCCAGGCAATCGGGCTCCAGACCCAAATAACCCCTCCAGGTAACTCCCGTAGCCAACCACCCATGCAGGAGATTTCTGTGGGCACGTCACGGCCACTCCCGCGCTGGGCGGACAGGTGCGCCGTCACCGCTCGCGGAAGGATGCAAAGCGTGCGGCTCCGGGAGCGGCCCCGGGAGCCCCAACCCAGCTGCAAACAGCGGCCTGGGCACCTCGCGCCCGCTGCCCTCGGCCGCTCCCCTGGGTCCTGCCATGGGAGTGGGAGGGGCGGAGAATCTTGACTCACCCAATGGCGAGGGCGCTATGCAAATGAGTGCCTTTTATTGGGCCTTAGCTGCGCCCCGCCCCTTGTCCGGGAATGAGCCAGACTTTCCGCGAAAGCCTGAGCGCGGGCGTAGGCAGCTGTGGAAACTGCATCCGGGGGCGGAGCGCGGGCTCCTCGTGGAACGCTCCGAAAGAAGCAGAAAAGCGAATGTTACCACAGATAAAGGTTTACTTTCCAACATTGAAAGGTGCCTGCGCTGGGCGCTGTCTCCGTGAGGTCTAGGCGCAGCGTCTCCCCGGTGGCACGTTCTTGACTCCAGTCAGCCACCGTAGGCCCCGCAAACCCCTACCCTTTCCCGCCGTCCTTCGGCCCGTGGCTCTGCGCTTGCTCACCAGCCGGGCTGCCTCGCGCACCCACCCCTCCTTCCATTCTGTCCCCCACGCCGCAGCCTCCGCCAGCTGTGACTGCGCTTGCGTACTGACGCCCCCGCCGGCGCCGCAGGGGAGGAGGGGATGGAAATGAGGCTGGACCCTGCCGCTTTCGAGCGCTCCCTGCCCTGCCCTACGGTCGCTGGGTGCGCGGCGTGCGGGGCAACTGCGTCGCATCCTAGGGCAGCGGGGCTGCGACCTCGGCCCCCGCGGGAGGGGCCCGTAGCCCCGCCGCCGGGGTGGTGCAGTCCGCAGGTGAGAGTGCTGGGGTCCGGGCCCAGACGCTTGGGTCTTGGGGAGATGGATTAGGGGCAGGGCGCTGGAATCTCCCGGAGTGGGATCGTTTGGGATGCTGATGCATAGGTTCCGGTGGGGCTGCATCGGTGCCTGAGCCTTGGGAGGGTGCGCTGGTGTCCGAATGCCATGATCCCCAGGCCCGGACGCTGGAGATCGCCGACACACGCCGCATTCTTTCTCTTGTCTCCCTCCAGGTCTCCTCTCTGCCCTCTACGGCTTCAGCTCCATACCGGGGATGAAATTTAGCAACGAGGAAGAAATTTAGCGGCCCTCGTGGCGTCAATGGACTGAGACTAAGCCAAAAGGTAAAGGTACCGCTTTGACGTGAAATGCCGCCGGAGCTCTCGGGCGCCCCTCCTGGGAAAGTTGCGAAAGACACGCCCACTGAATTATTAGGCCCCGCCCCTTGGGGGGTCCTATTTGTACAGCTCCGCCCATTTTGGACAGAGGCTCCGCCCGCCCTGCGCCCAGGACAAGTTGTTCAGAGGCCTCGCTACTCCGCCGGAAGGCTCCAACCCCGGGTCTGTGGCCAAGGGAACGCCTCGCTGTGAGATTTGCATAGCCCCGCCCCTTGTGCTTTTAGGCTCCGCCTCCCAGCAACTCCCATCTTGCTTAGGGTCCCAGGCTCCTAAACAGACCGATCCCTGATTTTAGGCCCCCCCCCCCCCCCCCCCCCCCCCCCCCCCCCCCCCCCCCCCCCCCCCCCCCCCCCCCCCCCCCCCCCCCCCCCCCCCCCCCCCCCCCCCCCGGCCCTGTCTCCATTCGCCCAATAATCTCCAGCGACCCCCTCCACCTCCCTAGGCCCTCCTTTAGGTGTCTGGGTCTGCAAGATGCGGGAGCGAGATGCAGAGCCGGAGGCCGAGGCCACAGACCCTAGTCCTGCAGGCAAGGAACCAGGGACCACAGGCGGAGGTGAGAGCGGCCCTGTGGGTGGAGGCACTCTCCAGGAATGGGGCCAAGAGAATCACCTTTCGAGAATATCGCAGGGTGATGATAGTTTGGGATCCCCTGAAAGGTGACGTTCCGGGGAATCCTGGGTAGGCTTCGCGGGACCCTTCGGGATCATTTCTAGGATGCAGGAAATTACAGGAGGGGCAGGGAGGGTGACATGCGAGAATGCAGGGTGATCACTTGAGGAAGTACTAGAAGCAGTTTTGGGGGTGCAGGTAGGTAATGCTTTGGAGCCGTTTAAGAGGATGGATGGCAGTGGCTGGAGGGGCCCAGATACATTCACATAACAAAGTGGGGTCGGGGTAGGGGAGCCTGGACTTGATTTAGGGAGGTGGCTGCAGCCAGGAGCCCACCAGCCCTCCTGTACCCTAGCTCCCCACCAGGGTTCATCCAAGAAGCCCCACCAGTCGGCTCCAGGGCCTGCTGCCTCCACGGAGACGCCAACTCGACCCCGCCGACGACCCCCGCCCCAACGCCCGCACCGATGCCCCGACTGTGACAAGGCCTTCTCGTACCCGTCCAAGCTGGCCACGCACCGGTTGGCACACGGCGGCGCTCGCCCCCATCCGTGCCCCGACTGCCCCAAGGCCTTCTCCTACCCTTCCAAGTTGGCAGCCCACCGCCTCACGCACAGCGGTGCCCGCCCACACTCGTGCCCGCACTGCCCAAAGGCCTTTGGCCACCGTTCCAAGCTGGCAGCCCACCTCTGGACCCACGCGCCCGCCCGCCCCTACCCGTGCCCTGACTGCTCCAAGTCCTTCTGCTACCCCTCCAAACTGGCCGCCCACCGACACACGCACCATGCCACGGATGCCCGCCCCTATCCTTGTCCGCACTGCCCCAAGGCTTTTTCATTCCCTTCCAAACTGGCTGCCCATCGCCTATGTCATGACCCCCCCACCGCACCGACCAGCCAGGCCACCGCCCGAAGACATCGCTGCTCCAGCTGCAGCCAGGCCTTTGGCCAGAGACGCCTCCTGCTCCTTCACCAACGCAGCCACCACCAGGCTGAGAGTCAGGGGGAGCGGGAGTGAGCCCTCCCCTTGGCTCACTGCGCCCCCCCCCCCCTCCCATCAGCTCCAGTAAACACAGAGGTGGCATTTCTAAACCGGGCTTGCCTCTTGGAGCTGGCAGGGAGTCGGCCTTCCTAGTATGTACTGGGCTCTAACTTAAAAGGTGGAGGAACTCTTTGCTCACCCATTTTGGGGAAGGGGAGGGAATGCATCAACCACAGAGTTAACCAGCCTCAAACCATGGGCCTGGAGCTGTGGCGGGAAAGAACTGGCTCTGGTTTTTCCTGACTATTCATTTGGCAAAGGTACAAAGACTGCCAGCATTGTGGGGTGGTGGGGAGTGTGGGAAAACAGGCTCTCTCCTGTTGCTGTAAGTTAAATTGGTGCTTCCATTTTGGCCATTTGGCTGTACCTATGAAATACTTAAATGCACACCTGCTCGTGTCAGCTATTCCACTTCTAAGAATGTCTCCTATAAATAAACTCAAGCATGTGAACAAGGCACAAGGACAAGGATGTTCGTTGCAGCATTATGGTTGTGCCCAAAGATGGACAACAACCCAAGTGTTCATCAATCGAGACCAGCTAATTAATTACAGTACAGCCACAGACTGCAAGATGGAGCTGTAGTGGGGAGGAATCGGCTCGATGCGTACCGATGTGGAAAGATTCCCAAGATATAAATGGTAAAAGCCAGGACAAGGGGCACACTGCTGATGGAAGGTGAAGTCCTAGCTTTGGAGCCAGCCCTGACCCATGCGTATAAGCCAAGGGGCCCTGGACAACCTTTGGCACTTCTCTGGACTCAGATATCATATCTGTAAGATGGGAGGGTTAGAAGGCGCTTGTAAGGGTGCAAGCATCATCATCTGGGTAAGCCAGTTCCCTTCTTAGAGCCAGTTTCTCTCACTATAAAATCAGATGATTGAGCTAACATTGGACTGCTCTTCATCCTACACATTAAGCACCTACTGTGTGCTACGACCTGAATAGGATATTAGGAATACAGCAGTAAATAAGACAGATCTGGTTTAGTGAGGAGTCACACTAGTCAAGTAGTGGCAAAAAAAAAAAAAAAAGTAAAGAAGCTGAAGTCCATTTTGAAGAACAAGTAGGGGAGCCTTGGCCCTACCGTGTGACAACCCCCACCTGTAGATCAGGGGTGGGCAGGCTTCCTGAAAAGGGCCAGATGGTATGTATTTTTAGGTTTTGCAAGTCATACGGTGTCTGCCATGACTACTCAACTCTGTTGTTGTAAAAGCAGCCACACTCATGACACTTTAATGAATTTGTGGCTGGGTTCCAATAAAACTTTATTTCAAAACAGCAAGTGGGCTGGATTTTGCCTGTGGACTGCAACTTGCTGATCCCTACTTGCTGTAGATGAGTGGGGAAAGGACAGGCTAATCTGTGACTTAGCTGAGGTGGGGAAAAAATGAAATGGGAGGGACCCTGTGATGGTCAGAATAATGGTCCCTTAAAGTTGTCCCCATCCTAATCCCTAGCACCTACATGTTATGTTAGCTTACACATGGCAGAGTGGACTTTGCAGATGTGATTAAGGATGTTGAGATGGGAATATCATCCTGATTATTTGTGAGCCCAATGTAATTACCGAGCCCTTATATGGGGAAGAGGGAAACAAGTTAGAGCAGGGGTCAATGGAAACAGAGATTGAGTGATGCAGGGCCACAAGCCAAGGAACTTGGCAGCCTCTAGAGCAGTGGTTCTCAACCTTGGCTGCACATTAGAATCACCTGGGAATCTTTTTAAAATCCTAATTTCTGGGCCTCATCCTCCGGAAATTCTGTTTCTTTGTTACTAATGTTGTGTCCCCACCCCATAACAAAGAAACAGAATTTCCAGAGGATGAGACCCAGAAATCAGGATTTTAAAAAGATTCCCAGGTGATTCTAATATGCAGCCAAGGTTGAGAACCACTGCTCTAGAGGCTAGAAAAGTCAAGAAAATTATTCTCCTAGAGCCTCTAGAAGGAACCCAGGCCTGCTGCCACCATGATTTTGGCCCAGAGACACCTCCAGAACTGTAAGAAAATAAATGTGTACTGTTTAAAGTCAGTAAGCTTGTAATTTGTTGCAGTAACAATAGAAAACTAACACCGATCCCTACCTCACACCATACACAAAAGCTAATTTCTAGGGAGTTAAGATCTAAATTTAAAGCACAACACTAATTTAATTAGAAATATAGGAGAATATCTTAGTAAGCTCAGAAGTAGAGAAAGTATTTTTAAGACACAAAAAGTGCAAATTACAGAGGAAGAGAATGGTAAGTTTGACCATAAGCAAATCAAGTTAGAAATATGATACAGCATGATAAGAGTGTATACCTAACATATAAGTTTAGGAAAGGCCTTCTTTTTTAAAAATATGTTTTTATTGATTTCAGAGAGGAAGGGAGGAGAGATAAAAACATCAATGATGAGAGTGAATCATTGATTGGCTGCCTCCTGCACATCCCCTACTGGGGATTGAGCCTGCAACTGGACATATGCCCTTGACTGGAATTGAACCCAGGGCCCTTCAGTCCCCAGGCCGACGCTCCATCTACTGAGCCAAACCAGCTAAGGCAGGAAAGGCCTCCTTGAGCAGATAATGTTTTGAGCTGAGACCTGAAAGGTGTGAAGAATGGACTGCAAGATGGTTTGTGGAGTCTCCAGCATAAGGGGTAGAATCAAGCAGGTAAATGGAAATGAGCTGTAGACTATGCAGCAAGATCTGGAGCGGGGTGGGGGTGGGGGGGGGGCGGGGGCGGGGCCTGGCCATAGTAAGGATTCCAGTCCCTTCTCCAAACTTAACAGCATGACTTGTATCCATGTATACATACAGAGCTGACCAGGAAGAGTTCCTCTGTAGCAACCACACCACCTCAAAGGTTCAAGGGCACAAACTCGTTTGATGTGGTCCAATCTTATGAGACTGGTCTGCAACCAAACAATAGGGCAGGGTTGGGGCGGGGGGGGGGTGCAGCGCTGATTCAGAGTGGATCCCAGGTCTCCTGGCACCCTGATGCCTTGCTGCTCCTTGCACATGTCCTGCCGGAAGGTCTCTGCACTTGCTTTTCCTCCCCCTGGACCAGTTTTCCCAGGACCCTCTTCCCAAGTCCCTGCAGAAGGCGAAGTCCCCTGAGATGCCTTCTCCTATGACTCTATCTAAATACCTCCACCTGGCCCTGTCACTCAGTGTGTGGCACTGCCCTGCTCTCTCTGCTCTCACAGCATTTACCCCTGCCCAACACTGCAACACAGTGTCTCTCCCCCAGCAGAATGTCAGCCCAGGAGTGAGGACTTGTGTGTTTTTTCACACTGCAGCCTGTGTGTCACTCAGTGGGTATGCTAGGCAGAGCAAGGGCCTCCCAAAGTTGTCCACATCCTAATCCCTGGAACCTATGGATCTGGGCTGTGGCAAAGGAGATTTCAGGCAGCAGAAGGAATTCCGGTTGTTAACTGGCTGACCTTAAAAAGGAGATTATCCCAGATTACCCATGTGGGCGCCACATCATCATCGGAGTCTAAATGTGGAAGAATAAGACAAAAGATTCGGTGTCAGAGAGACGATGTGCATGAGAAAGACTGGCTGGCCTCTGCTGCCTTTGCCTATGGAAGGGGAATGGAATGTGAACAGCTGCTACAAGCTGGAAAAGCCCAGAAAGCAGTCTCCCCTAGAGCCTCAGAAGCAATGCAGGCCAGCCTACACCGTGACTTTTTAGCCCAGGGAGACCCATTTCCGACTTCAGACCTAGAAGAATAGAAATGTTTGTTGTTTTAAGACCCTACGTTTGTAGTAATTTGTTACAGCAACAATAGGCAGTAACATAGTGAGTGGTCAGCACATGTACGAACGAGTGAAAAGTGAATGAGTGGGTGCAGAATCTAGTACTGCCTTCACCTCAGAGATAAAAAGGCAAAGGTCGGCAAAGAGAAAGGATTAGGATTGGTGGCTCTGGCTTAGCTGGTGGGGCCAGAGCTGGGAACGAGCTTGGAATGTCCAAGAAAAGATTACCCAAAGGGCGGATCTCAACCCAGATGACCCAGCCCTTTGTGCCGCTCAAACCCCCTGCTGACCCCGTTCCCCCAGGAAAAGCCCAAGCCCCTCTGCCTGGTGCCGACAGCGCTTGTGCTTCCCGCAGGGGTGGAAACGTCTGTGCTGGCCAGAGCACTGAAATGGGGCCAGTGTGATGAGGAAGTGAATTTCCCCTTCCATTTCCCTGTAATTTTTTTTAATCCTCATCCAAAAATACTGTTTTCCATTGACTTTCAGAGAAAGTAGGAAGAGGAGACAGAGAAACACCAACGTGAGAGACACATCGGTCGGTTGCCTCCTCCTCGCACCTGGACTGGGGCAGGGATGAACCTGCAATCAAGGTAATGCCCTTGACCAGGAATGGAACCCGAGACACTTCTGTCCAAGGGTCAATGCCCTAACCACTGAGCCACAGGCCTGGGCTCATTTCATTGTAATTTAAATAGCCACCTGTGCCCATTGGCTACCACACTGGACACTGCAGCTGCAAGGACCGTGCCCACCTTTCTAGCCAGACCTGCCCCTACAGCCTCTTCACCAAGGGAGGCAGATGTCAGGCCTTTGTCCATGCCAAGGCCCCTGCCTAGAATGACACCCCATCTTCTGTCCCGACCTTGAGTGCAGTGGAGCCTTGAAGGGGATTCGGGATTTGGGTGGATTAACACACCCCTTCCCCCATTCTACCTCCCGAATGGGGGGATGTGGAACCATGTGTGACAGTGTCAGAGCTGCTCCTGAAAACCCTGGAGGAAGGGATGTCCCTGGCAGAGGAGCTGAGACCAAGAGAGGCACAACTCGGGAGCATCCAGACCTCCAGCCCAGGGCCCAGGACAACCAAGACCCAGGCCCAGGCCCAGAGAGTCAGAGTAAGCTGAGTGTCATTCCCAGTTCCCTGGCACTGCCACCACAGGACAAACAGCTCCTTCCCTACCAGAGCCCTCACAGAGAGCCCCATTCTCTCCAGGACCCCAGGCAGCTTAGAGACCTGCCTCTCAGAGGGGAAGCAACAACCAAACAGAAGACACAGCTGGGAGCCTCTTAGAATTTCTGGGAAACTCCTGAGTGAGAGAGGCAGTGGCTCCAAACCAAGTCAGCTTTATTAAACGTGTGAGTGTGTGTGCACGCACGTGTGTGTGGGTGTGTGCACAAGCACATACTTCAGGCCTGGGGCACCACCCCATAAAGCTGGTGAGGAAGTAACTTCTGCTTCTCGTTACAACTGTAGATCCATCTCGGGCGGACGAACACCAGGGAGGGATTGTCCATCAGGGCCTGCAGGAGGGCAGGGGACACATGTGAGAGGGAGGGGATAGAGGAGATTCAAGGGCAGTTTGGGTCTCCCTTTCCCTGCCCCTCTGAACTCACCTCCTCAAAGCTGGGGTCCCACTCCTGTGCCGTGATTACAAACTGGACCCGGTCGCTCATATAGTCCTCGAGCTCCCTAGTGCGAGAAGAAAAGAGGCCGAGAATCGGTGTCCCCTCTGCTGATACCCTGTTCTCAAAGGCCGTCCTCTCCTGTCCCCACCTATGTCTCCTAGAGGCTGCTTGTGGGACAATCCTCCATTGTCCCACGTGCCAGTCTCACCACAGCCGCCATCCTGACAGCTCCCACTGTCACCGCTCCTTTCAGAAGGGTGGCCGGGAGCCTCCCTTTAGAGAAGGAAGCCTAGGGGAGCTACGCAGCAGGGCTGCCACGGAACTCTGTGGCCTGTGCCCATCCTGCAGGGTTCGCCCCTTCCCCACCTCCTAATTGCCTTCCTTCCCACAACCTACCACACCCCTCCTCAAAACTCAGCACTCCCTCACCCCAGTCCCACCCCCAGCGACTGACCCATTGAAGGCTGTGACATAGCGGCTGAGTGTCCTCCGCTCGTCCCCGGGGAACTCGCCATACAGGAAGAAGTGTTTGCCCTGGAAGAAGTCTGGGGAGATGGTGGAAGAGCCAAGGTGAGGCCCTCAAGTGCCAAGGCACCAGCCAGGAGCCACAGAGGCAGAACAGGAGGGCAGGGCAGGGCGCGGACGGACGGGGCAATGAGGACAAGCAGTTCAGCCAGCCCAGCAGAGCCTGGTTCTTCGTTGCTGTCTTTAAAGGTGAAAGACACGACTCCAGTGACTGTAATGTGCTTCTTACATGATCCCAATGCCCTGGCACCTGCCATGGCCACCAAAGGGCCAGGGGGCCAGGGAGAGGGGACAAACAGTTCCTTCCCGACCAGAGCCCTCATGGACAGCCCCTCATTCTCTTGAGTCACAAACGGGCTGATGCCATTTAATTAATAAGCTTGGCCGGGTCGGAAACTAACGAGCCGGCCACTTCTTCATCTGGTTGGTCTCATTCCTTTTGGACTGCCCCACCCACACAAAACCTGAACTGGGGGGGGGGGGGGCGAGGCTGGGCATCTGCAGATTTTAACAGACTTCCAGGTAATCCCGAAGCCTAGGGGGTTAAGCTCTGATGTGAGGGAGGGGATGTTCACACCCGGAACAGAGCCAGGTGCTGGGCTGTGATGGGGGACAGAAAGGGAAGGGGAGGGAAGGGAACAGGCCTAGGAGAACAGAGAGGCGGCAAAGGCGGGCAGTGGCGGGGAGGAGACCAGGAGACAAGTCCAGGGTGGGCAGCAGCAATCCTAGGCTAGCTGGAGCAAGTCACAGCTGAGAACTGAGGGGCAGACCCCGCTTCCTACCTGGGAGTTCAGGGATTGGCAGGTCAGGAGACTCTGGGGGGCTCTCATTGTCGGTGTTCTCATCTGTGGATCCCGCATATGGGTCCTCGCCATTCTCCTCCTGGCCAGGGGGCTGCCTTCGTTCTTTCTGCTCAGCCACCCTGGGGGAGCCAAGAGGGTTGGAGGAAGAGTATGCAGACCAATCCCCTCTACCCAAGGCCCAGCCCACCCTGACCCCGCGGCCCCAATGCTACCTTCTCAGCTCATCCTCAGTGTCCTCAGAATCTTCCGCTCCATGGTCCTGTCCTTCTGTGAGGGAAGACCGGTAACCCTCTGCACAGTCTCACACAGGCATCCTAAGCCCCAACCTCAATAGCCCTCCAGATAGTTATCGAGGGCCCTCAGCCTACTCCTCCTCCCTGACCCAGGAGTCCAGGCCCCCAGTCCCCTCCTCCCTCAGAATTCTAGGCCCTCAGGCTCCTCCTCCCTAAGGCTGACCTGCCCACTCCCCCTCAGGGTGGGTGTCTTCCTGGGACCCTGGTGACGCTGGTTTGCTCTCTTCTGGAGTGGAGGGTGTCTGAGGTGCGCTGGGTCCCGCTGCCTGAGGGGCCTTGGTTTTGGTCTGAGGAGGGAGAGTGGGTGAGTGAGCACGAAAGGGGCAGGGTGGGTGGAGGATGTGGGAGGAGTGCCACAGGAGGCAGAGTAGACTTCGGGACTACAATAGCCCATATCCTCCTCCCAGTACACCTCCCACAGCTGGTCAGGGACAGCGGACCTTTTGGGGAAGCTGCGGGGCTTCATCCTCACTGCTGCCGCTGTGCGGGCCGCCCTCGTCCTCGCTGCTTGAGTCTGGCCCTGCCATGAGGTACCTGGGGAAGGAATCAGGCCTCAGACCAACAGGATGTCCTGTCCTCTGGGGCCTGTAGGGTTGAGTGCTCAGGGTCACACCATGGCCACTCTCCCAGCTGCCTCTCTTCCCCGCTCTGGAAGGCCCCACTGACCCCACCACCCCGGCCACTCACACAGGAGACCAGAGCTCCTCCTGGCTGCCCTCCCTCCTCTTGTGGAAGAAATGCCCCATTTCAGAAAGAAGAAAAAAAAAAATCAGAAATAATGTTCCCCTTTGAGAATCAAAGTCAGTTTCTCTTTGGGAGAATGCCTACAAATTAAGGGGAAATTCCCAAAAGCAAGTACATTTTTTAAAGACCTTGGCATTACATTCATGGTCCTTAAGCTGCTGACACTCCAGGAAAAGAATTCTCCTAGTTCTAATAGTAACAACAGCTAACACATATACGGGATTTCCTATGTGCCAGGCACTATTCTAAACGCTTGGCAAATGTGGAGTCACGGCATCCTGAGGTAGGTGGTATCTTAGCCCCATTTTACAGATGAGGAAACGAAGACACAGAGAGATTAAGTACTTTGCCTCAATCCCAGGACAAATTACGTAGCAGAAGCAACTGAATGTGTTGGCCTTGCTTTCATGGTACACACATGAAGACCATCTGCACATAATTTGATTTTTCCAAAGCTGGTGAAACACTGTTAAGCTAAGTCACACTCCCTGGACAGCACTGGCTCATGGGAAATTCAGAGAATTTAAAGTGTCATAGTTGATTAAAGAATCAATGGTCGGCTTATAAACCTCTTCTTTAAAGTGCTTGGAACTGAAAGATTTTAAAAACTCAATCTGTGGTTATTGTGGGGAGAGCCATCACCCGGGAATCTTGCATCATCAACTTCTAAAAACATAAAGTGTTTTCCAAATTTAATTTTTTTAGTCAAAACCCAGTTGCAAAAATAAAAAATCCTATTTGCAGCCCAGCAGGTGTAGGCTCGGTGTTTGAGCGTCAGCTTATGAACCAGGACATCATAGCTTGATTCCTGGGCAGGGCACAGCCAGCAGAGGGCGTGCAGGAGGCAGCCAATCAATGATTCTCTCTCATCACTGATATTTCTATCTTTTTCTCCCTCTCCCTTCCTCTCTGAAATCAATAAAAATATATAAAAAACAAACAACCACCACCAAAAACAAAAACAAAAAAACACCCAGTTGCAAACCTAGCACTGTTTATTGCCTTTTCTTGGGCAGACAATGATCCAAACCCAGTTCCTCTGACAGTAAATAAACCCCAACCCATCCCATTTCTATCCCGGAGGCCCTAGCCTCCTCCAGGGTCCCCACCTGCAGCCTGGCCTAACACTCCAGCCCCACAACAGGGCCTGCCCCTCCCCATTCCAAACCTTCCACGGCTCCCTGCCCTTCACAAAGACCCTTGGAGCCAGGTGGGTTTCAGAATTTTGAAATTTTCAGATTTTAAAGATATATAGATTGTTACATACCACCCACTTGTGGAGAAGGAGGAAGTGCCCTGTAAATCAAACCCATGAATATTTCTGTAAACAATATGATGACGTCATACATAGCCTCCCATCAGCTCAGGATGATCATGCAGCCAGTGTGTTTGTGCTAAATCCAGAAAAACACTTCTGGCTTCCAGAGGTGTCTGGATTCCTGAGCTACAGATGTGGGGTCTGTGAACCTGGACAGAGCCCTGCCCTGGCCCTTGCTAGAAGTCCTTTCTGAGCGGATCCCACCACTTCCCAGCCTCCACCTCCACCTCCGGCTCCTCCCCACCTCTCCACAATAAAGTCTCTCCAATACAGCAGGCACAGCCCCAATTCTGAAGACACTCAGGTCTTCTCTCCCATGAGGCTAACACAAGTCTCCCTTCCGATCCATGGGCCTCAGACCTGACCCTGTCCTTCCCCAGCTCCAAAGCCTTCCACGGCTCCTGTGCCCCAGACTCATTTTCCTGCCACTTCCTCCCTCCCACAGCAATGGAGCCCACCTGCACCTCCTCGGGGCAGACACCAGGTGACCCCAGCCTGGGCTCCTCCACCCAGCAGGCTCTCTGTTCAGCCTAGTAAACCTCTTCTCATCCTTGATGACCCCTACACACTGTGCTTTTTCCTTGGGCCTTCCTCCATACTTTTTTTAAATCTTATTTTAAAAAATATATTGTAGCCCTGATCACTTTGGCTCAGTGGATAGAGCGTTGGTCTGCAGACTGAAAGGTCCCAGGTTCGATTCTAGTCAAGGGCATGTACCTTGGTTGCAGGCACATCCTCAGTAGGGAGGTGTGCAGGAGGCGGCTGATCGATGCTTCTCTCTCATCGATGTTTCTAACTCTCTATCCCTCTCCCTTCTTGTAAAATATCAATAAAATATATATTTTAAAAATATGTATTTTATTACTAGTAATTTCAGAGAGGAAGGTTTACAGAGCGGAAGGGAGAGAGACAGAAACATCAGCAATGAAAGAGCATCATCGATGGGCTGGCTCCTGCACGCCCCCTACTGGGGATGGAGCCTGCAGCTCAGGCATGGGCCCTGACCAGGCATTGAACCGAGATCTTTCGGTTCAGCCTCTGGTTCAGCGATCGCCAACCTCATGACCACCAGGGGTCTGTGGACCACTGGTTGGCAACTTCTGTCTGGTTTATACGTGAACGCTCAACCACGGAGCCACACCACCGGCATCCATACTGTTTTTGTTTGTTTTTTGTTAATCCTCACCTGAGGACATTTTTTCCATTGATTTTTTTAAGAGAGGGGGAGAAACAGAGAGAGAAACATCAATGTGAGACACATCGACTGGTTGCCTCCCACAAGCATCCCAACCAGTTCTGGGACCAAGCCTGCAATGAAGGTCCATGCCCTTGACTGGAATCAACCTGCCACCTTTCATTCCACAAGCCAACACTCTAACCACTGAGCAACTGGCCAGGACCCATATTGTTTTGTGACAAGTCTGGCCCTTCATCAAAGTGAGAGGCCTTGTCAAAGGCAGGACCTGTTGGTTGGGTGCCCAGCATCGCATGGGCCAGCCTGGCACCAAGCAGGGGCTTTAGGGTCTTGCTTTAAATGAATCTACCTTCAACAATAAAGATAAATGAATTTAAAAATTAAATAAATATAAAATAAATTAATCTAAACAAGCCCCAACACTGTTCTCCGCCCCTAAGTCTTGGCACATGCTGTTTCTCCAGCCTGCAATGTTCTCTCCTTCGCTAAGCAGACTCCACAGAGCCCGCGTGAGCCCCCAGGCAAGTCCACTCCCTCCTCCGGGACTCCTAGCCCGTGCCCTTCCTCCTCCAGAAGTCGGCTCACGCTGGTCCGCCCCACCTATGTTCTACACTAGCAGGCTCCTGTCTGATTTCTCTACGATCCCTAGCATGGCCCAGCCAGGGATGAGGAGCAGGTAGGCATGTGTATGTGTAGGACATGCGTACAGCACAGGTATGCAGGGAGGCCTCACCTCCGGGAGGGCAGCCGCTGCCGCGTGCGGTGGCAGTCCAGCACCCACTCTTTACGCACAATGCGACCTCCGAGGCCTAGGACCTGGCCGTACTTAGGGGTGTTGGCAAAGGCACAGCTGGGGGGCAGAATGGAGGGTGTCAGTCAGGTGCGATCTGAGGGATAAAAGAGAAGAGGGAGACAAGGAGGACAGAGAGAGGGAGAAGAGATGAGTAAGAGAGAAGAAGAAACAGATCTGGGAGAAACAGGGAGACAGAAGGAAAGATGTACAAATCAGAGAACTGAAGAGGCGGAGGCAAAGACACACGCAGGCAGACAGGCAGAGAGAGAGAGAAAGCAGGATGGAGGCAGAGGCGGAGGAGTGGTAGCAGGAAGGTGGGGAGGAGGCGGCACAGGCCTACATGAGGTGGGTGCTGTCTGGGGTCCAGTCTGGCCGATACTTGGCCCCGAGCTCTAGGGCCTTGTCCCGGAGCTCCGAGCGGAAGGGGTTCTGGAAGCCACTCAGCACCACCACCACGCCCTTAAGGATCTTCCCCATCTCCTGAGGGCCAGTTCGGGGTCCCCTGTGCTCCGTGCCTTCTCGTCGGGGCTTCCCTGGCACTGCCCCCTGTGCTGGGGCAGGGACTGAGGCAGTGGCAGGGGTAGAGACGGGTGCTGGCACTGCGGAAGCCGAAGAGCAGGTTCAGTTAGCACTGCTGGGACTAAACCCCTCGCCCTTCCTCCCTCAGATCCAGAGTCCCAGCCCCCAGTGCGCTCCACCCCTACAACGTAGGAACAGAGGCCCCTGTGGGAACAAGGAATCCAATCTGCTCACATTTGGGTCTCTTGCGGGCAGGTGGTGAGGGCTGGGCTGACGGTTTGCTGGGGGCCTTCCTTTCTTCTTGATTCAAATCCAACTTCCTCTTCCCTTTGGGGGACTCCTGAGGCTAAGCGGGGTGAGATGCAATGAGGCCTCTAGCTTTCCTCCTCCCTCTCCACCCGTCAGGGTCTGATGATCTCACCTTGGAGGTGCTGCCTACTGCCCTGGAGGCTGGAGATGCTGAGGAGGTGGCACTTGAGGCCTGCAGTGTGGCAGCTGCATAGCTGGGTCCTGCTGGCTCACTGGTCGTGGCTACAGAGGGAGAGAGTGGAACCAGGATAAGGCTGGGCCCTTGGGCCCTTTCAGTTCCTATCCATGCGACAGAGGGGTGTTCCCAGCAGAGACCCAGGAGGCCAGGCCCCAGCCTCCTCAGACCCAGGAGTCTAGGTCCCAAACCTGTACTCACTCAGGACGCAGGTTCCCCACACTCACCAGTGGACGTCTTGGTGATCCGGCTGAAGAAGAGGGCCCCTGGTCTCAGGGAGCTGGCACCCTCATCCTCCTCCTTTACACGGAATTGGCCAAGCTTGGTCACCTTCTACGGTCCCACAAGGTCAGTGCAGTGGGGTGGACTGTTGGCAAGTGGGGAAGAAGAGACAGGGAGAAGGCTCTGGGGGCGGTGGGTAAAGCTTACCTGGGGTGAAGCCTCTACCTCATCTTTGTCTGGAGGGCTGTGAAACCGTACAAAACTCAGGCCATAGGGGGAGTCCTGGGAAAGGAGGGGTTGTAGTCAGGGAATCTGGCCAAGGACTGAAGCCTGGCCCCAAGCCCCTTTAACTTAGGGAACTCTCTCTCTGGCTCTGGCCTCGTCTAAGGAGATGTTGGTATGACACTGTGGACAATAATAACATCAAGCTGTCACGGAGCCCTGACTCTGGTCAGCACAGCTCTGAGCCCTTTCCATGCCTTAGTCCTGTTAGCCACATAAGCAAGGGGCACACGGAATGGGAGGGAGTGCTTCGGGCCGCTCCAGGAATACGGAAATGCTCCAGGCTCTTTCCCCTCTGCCAGCTGGATGCAAAGCCATAGACGGGAGGAACCTGGGTCTCTGGATGACCAAACACCCTCCCCCCAGGCCAGTTCCCGGGTAAGGATACCTCTACTGTGTGGGGTCTTGTTATCACACTTAGCATCCTAACTCACAGCAACCCATAAGGATCAGGAAACTGAGACCAGAAAGATAAGAAGTGGTGTAGCCAACCTTAAACCCAGTGTCTGACTTCATTCTCTAGATGTTAACTCGTAGGCCCACTCTCCTAGACGCCCTCTCCACAAGTCAGCTGTCCCCCTCCTCCAGTTCCCCTCTGAGGTCCTACAGTTCACTGGCCAAGACAGTGTCCAGGAAACAAAGCCTCACATGAGGGGGGACTCAAACCCAGTTCAGGGAAGCCCTCCTCGTGGTCCCATGGGAGGTCCTCCCAGCCCACTGTGACTCAGTACTGGCCCTCGGCTCTCTCCTCACCCATGACCAGGGACCCTGCACTCCCCGCTCCCACCCCAGGTACCTTGCTATAGGGCTGGCTGCAAACAATTTTGACTCGGTCCCAGCGCTTCTCAGCTGCTCCCCGGACCAACTTCTCAGGCCCGAAAAAGCGAACACGGTTGGGGTTGGAGCCACTTCGGCTCTCAGAAGGGGACATGAAAGATGAGGTGACCAGAAGGACCTGGGAGAAGGCACAATACATGAGGCTGGCTCCTTTAAATGGTGCATCCTAGAGGCTGGGAAGAGGGCAGGGGGCCCGAGAAAAGCTAGGGCGTCGCCAGGTCCAGCTCATGCCCTGACCTGCCTCAAGGTCTCTAGACTCTTGTCTTGTTTCTGGGCCTCCGGTCAGCCCTTCCCTGACACAGGTCCCAGAGGAAGCCTTCTAGGTACAGATCGGAACGATCCTCCTTAAATTCTTGCACGGAGCCTTCCATATTTAGCCATATGGGGGGGCCACGCGACCTAAGGAACGGAACCCTTCCAGCAGAGAAGATTCACGATGACTGGCACAGCACTCAAACACCTTTTGGAAATGCAAGACTAGATCGGTGGAAAGGCGAGCCAAGCTATCAGAGGCCAGAAATGAGAGAGCTGTGCCAGTTACTAAGTGGTTCTCGCACCTCAAACCCACCCAGTTGGCCTGGACCTTTCTGCTCCTTATCAGGCTCTGCCAGCAGGGGGAGCTAGAGACAGGCTGCAAGACTGGAGGAGGGAGGAGGATCTGCTCCTTACAGATCCTGTGAGCATCACCCCCCCTGCCCGCCCCCCCACACACACACCTCTGCTTCTGCAAGTGCTCCTTCCCAGGGCAGCAGAGCAGTCCAGTTCGCAGCTTCCTAGCACTTGCAGAACCCGGCTCATCCATACCCCTCCCAGGGTCTGAGTTTCAGCTCTATGGAACCCAACCTCCAATATCTATATTTCAATCATTCCTACCTTTCCCTTGCTTCTTCATCATTCCTTAGTCTTCTTGCCTCATCAGTTACTAATTCCCTCTGTTAAAATAACTGGTGTGGTTTCAGTCTCCTGGTGGGACCCTGACGGATACAGAGGTGGCACCTAGTGCTGACCCTGGGTGGCACAGAGAACTTGATTTTAAAGGGCCTTTAAAGAGGGGGTGGGGGGTAGCAGCAGGGAATAGAAGACCAAGCCTGCACTCCACCCCCAAACCACACAGAGCTGGGCTCCTCCTCCATGAGCAGGTCAGGGGCACTGTGCCTTATGCAGAGAGTGGGAGCCTTCGCTCTGGAGGACAGCGGAGAAAAGATGAAAATTTATCTCTGGGCAACTCCTAATCATGAGTTTGTACTCTCAAGGATTTGGAGCAAGAACTCATAGTAGCCATCTGCATGGAAAAACACAAGCCGAACATTTTAAATGGTCCCATGTACACAGTGTCACCTGACACCAGGGCAAATACTCTGGAGGAACGTACTTCACACCCAGTCCTCCAAGATCTCCCATAGATACATTCCCAAAGAACAGATCACACACGCACACGCACGCACACACGCACGCACACACACACACGCACACGCACACACGCACGGCGTGAGGAAACAAGCTGCCGTGACTCAGGATCAGCAGGAACCACAAGGTGCACAACAGACCCACAAAGGCTGCAGATATTGAAAATATCAGACACTATAAATGCATTTTTAATAGTTTAAAGAAATAAATGGACAGGATGATGAAGGAACAAATAATATTCAAAACTGACCAGGCAGCCCCAGCGGATGGCTCAGTGGATGGAGCACCAGCCTGCAGACTGAGGGGTCGTGGGTTTGATTCTGGTCAAAGGCACCTGCCTGGGTTGCTGGCTCGATCCCCAGTGGGGGGGGGGGTGCAGAAGACAGCCAATTAATGATTCTCTCTCATCATTGATGTTTCTATCTCTCTCTCCCTTCCTCTCTAAAACATATATATATATATATATATATATATATATATATATATATATATATATATTTTTTTTTTTTTTTATTTTTTTTTTAAACTGACCAGGCAATTTTGAAAAAGAATCGAAGAGTTGACACCCAGCACTAAGGGATGAACCATGATTGGTCAAAACAATCAAACTCCCTCTGCCAATGGCTGGTCCAAGGATGCACACATGACCCACTTCTGGCCAGTGTGATATGAAGAGGAAGGTCGTGTGGGGGCTTCTGAGAAAGCTTTGTCCTTCCTCATTAAAGAAACAGCGGATGGAAGAGAGCCGCTGAACTTCTGCCATCCCATTCCCTCCAACTCCTGCTTTGGACGCGACGAGGTGATGGCTGGAGCAGCAGCAATCATCCTGAAATCGCGAGGGCAAGTCCAAAAGGACCAGGAAGTGCCAGCCTAGACCCTGACTTTGTGAAGCTGCAGATCAACCCTGGGTCGGCCTAATGCCAGCCTTCCCTCCCAGGAAACAGTAAGCAGTCGCATGCAGTGAGCTAATTTTAGGTTGGTATATCCTGTTACTTAGACTCTTTCTAACTGACAAGCTGTGAAATTAGAAAACAAAAGCCTTTTGCTAAGAAAAACATAGGCTACGACTAGATGTCTTTTTGTGCTCAACTCTGAGTATGAAAAGGGAACGACAAAGACAAAGAAAATTATACAGAAGAGAAGTCTTCTCTCTGGCCTGGACTATAATTGTTTAAAAAGGCCTGATTTTGAGCTGACAGAGCAGCTGAATTTATCATCTAGTGACTAAAATTAAGGGGCAACTCAAACTGTGGTTGGTGGCTGCTAACCATACCAGGAGGTAGACTTCCTCTGAATATACTCCCCTTCCATTCCTTGTAAAGAGGAAACTACTCTAGTTATAAGGCTGCTGTATTACCCAACACTATTTAAGGTTCCAGGATTAAGCCTTTACTCTCTGGATGTGTCAGCCTCAAATACTTACACATAGTTTGGGCTCCACCCCCGGCGTGAGTGAGAGGCAACCAATAGATGTTTCTCTCTTTGTCTCTCTCCCTCCCTTCCACTCTGAAAATCAACGGAAAAAATATCCTCCGGTGAGGATTAAAAAATAAAAGAATATGTTGATTTTGTAGAAAACGGTATTACCTATTACAACGTGTGCCTTACACTGGACTTGAGCAGCAGGTCCTCAAATAACATTGTTTCATTGGAACGTTGTGGAGTTGCCAGGGTCAGTGCACTCAAATCTCAGAAAACTCTCTTTGCTGTCAATCCGCCTGTGGTACAGTTGCTCTTGTTACAATGTCATGTCCCTTCACTTACTGTCGCAGAATCTGCTCACTAAGTTAAGTGAGGATTTACGGAGGTGATATCAACGTTGACTAGCCCTGCTCTGCCCTTTCTCCTTTACTTTCTTGGCTTTTCCAGCCCTACCTAGTCTCTTGGTAGAAGCCAACACTATTAGCCCCAGTCTTGGCAAAGTATATTCATTGGAAGATAAAACTCTGAGTGCCCGGCCACGGTTGAGCATTGTGGTTGAGCATCGTCCTGTGCGCCAAGAGGTCACCCGATCGATTCCTGGTCAGGGCACCTGCCCGGGTGGCAGGGCTGGTCCCCAGGAGGGGGCGTGGGGGAGACAGTCGAATGGTGACATTTCTCTCTAAAATCAATTTTTTAAAAAAGCCCTGAGCCAGCTATTCCACCTTGCTACACAGATAAGAAGGTGAATAATAAACATTTAGCTAACAGATATGAAAACTTTTAGCTAAAAATACACTTACTCTGTTTTCATCATTATGAACTAGAATTCTGATCTAAATCTGTTTGCCAAAAAGAACAAACAACTTGAAAAATATGTATTTGTATTGATTTCGGAGAGGAAGGAAGAGGAGAGATAGGAACATAAATGATAAGGATCGTCAGAAACATCAATGACGAGAGACATCAATCGGCTTTCTCCTGCACGCCCCGCACTGGGGATGGAGCCCGAAACCTGGACATGTGCCCTGACTGGGAATAGAACTATGACCTCCTGGTTCAGAGGTCGACACTCAACCACTGAACCACACCGGCCAGGCAGAACTTTGTTTTTTAATAGTCCCAAGGACTTCGTTAAGAGGCTTAAAGAGGCCACTAGACTAGGGGACTTCAGTGCCTTGAGGAGTCTATGTAGACAACTAAAATCCTAAGCCAGGGTCAATGCACTCAAACCTCAGAAATGAAATGCAAGAACTAATAAAGGCAGCCAATTAAAATTTTTTTAATCTGAGAAAATTAAACTCAAGAACAACTACCATACAGCCAAAATAACTACATTTTCCTAAATAAGGCAACTGTTTAAGCTACAGTCAATTAAATGATTTCTTTGCTTCTGTGTTTCTCTGCCCTGGCCCACGGAGCACCTCCAGCCACTTTCAGGTTTGGCTACCCGATTAAAATCATTAGCTCAAATAAACGCTTCAAAGGGTGCCTCAGCTTATCTTTTTACATCTTATATAATCTTGAGGATGTTTGTTAAAGAAATATATGATTTATTAAAATCTACCTGGTAGAACAGAAAAGGCACCTGATAAAATTCAACACACATTCATAAAACATACCTCATGAAAGCCACAATAAACTACCTCTACAAGCCATCTGAACGGCTGAAAAGTGGAAAACGAAAAATTTCAATAACTAGAACGCGTAAGGGTGTGAAGCAACTAGAATTCTCATATACTGCTGAAGGGAATACAGAATGATACAGCCACTGTGGGAAACTCAATTTCTAGTAAGGTTAAAACATATATTTACCCTAAGACGCTGCAATACCACTCCTGGTATTTAACCAAAACAAATCTCCAAAAGAGGCCTGTACGGAAATGATCCCGTGGCGTTACTCACAACAGTCAAAAAGCGGCAGGAGACACCAACAAGGAAAGGAAAACGGCCGTGGTCTGTGCTCGCAGTGGAGGACAGACCACCGACATAGTCACAACATGGGAAAACCTCCAAAAACCAGGTGGGGAGTGAAAGAGCCGCCCACAAAAAAATACACACTGTGAGGTTCCATTTATATGAAATTCTACGACAGGCAAAACTGATCTATAGTGACAGAAAGGAAGTCAGAGCTGGGGGCGGGGGGTGGAAGGGTATGGGGGTAGGGAGGAGTGACTATTAAAGGGACACAGGGGACTTTCAGGGACGTTGGCAGTGCTCTGTGTCTTGATTTGGGAAACAGTTGCGCAGGTGCATACATTTGTCAAAGACTCTGACCTCTACAGTAAGATCCGTGTATTTTATGGCATGCAAAAAATACCACAATTGAAAGCAGTTTCTGCCCTGGCCAGTGTGGCTCAGTTGGTTGGGCATCCTGTGCAAAAGGAAGCTGCCAGTTCCATTTCCAGAAGGGCACATGCCCGGGTTTCAGCTCCATACGTGGTAGGGGGCCTGAGTGAGGCAGCCTATGGATGCTGCTCCATGTTGCACTCTCAAACAGATGTTTCTCTTTCTCTCCCTCTCCCTCTCCTTTCCTTTCTCTCTCTAAAAACCAATAAACCATTCTTGAAAAACGAAAACAAAAACTTTCTCACGGCAAGAAAAAAACGTATCTATAGAAAACTGGTTTATTCACTTAAAATTATAAACTCTCTTTGTCACGGCAAGTCTATTTTTACCCCAAAAACATCTTGTTGATTAGCTGGCTAACTATGATCTCATCGATCCAGCTCTAATTAATTCAACCAGAGGGAAAAAAAAAAAAGGATTGTGCCAACTTTTAAAAATATTCGTAATAGAGCAAAAGGCATTCCTTCCTGAAAACATCTGTCACAGAGGCAGCCCACACGGTTCGAAATCTCAATGGGCAGGGACATGTGAGAGCCCTGGAGCTGGGGAAGGCAGTTTGCTCTCGAGCAGTGACTGCATCTGAGAACAAACATGTGCCTCTCGCTGTTCATGCCACCACAATGCAACTGGTCTCTTCCCTGCTCTGCACTGCTTATCGCCTGTCTCCTCTGTACCCCGGGCTCTTCCAGAGGGCAGTGGTCAGTGTGACTCATGTCCACCCTAGTCTGGCACCCACGGGGAAGCCGTGATGGGGCATCTGGGGCAGGGATCAGCCCGGGCCCATCGCAAGTCCTTACTTACCTCATAGTCTTGCTCCCCAGCCCCACCAGCCGAGCTGCCCACCAGCACCTCCACAAAGGCCGAGCCATCATTCCCGATGTCCACACTATGTATCTGCTCCTCCTTCTCTAACTGCAAGAGAGGGAAAGCCCACTGTTAGTGCCTGCTCTGCCCCAGGGCTCGCTGTGGGACCTTGGGAGTGGATGACCCGCACATGAGCCACCATATCTCCTTGAAATGTCAACTCTGGGACAAGGAGGTGGTCAATATTGATGGTGCCCCTTGTCCCCAGCATCCAGCATTCAGAGCTCAAAAAATATTCACTGAATGCATAACCCCCACATCTTCTTCCCCAGCTCCTCCAGGCTCTGCCAGACCAGCTTATAATCTGCTCTCCTTGGCAGCACTTGCCCGAGTTTCCACCCCCAATCACACAGGATTGTTCTGGTTTTCTTGCCACTGCTTCCTGGGTTCAAAACCCAGCTCTGCCAAACACTAGCTTTATGCCTCTAAACTTGCGGGGCCTCAGTACCCTCATCTGTAAAATGAGGATGATAACCATATCTATGCACGTAAATACTATGGCCACATGGCCATATGTTACTAGGCAGTCTACCACTGTCAGTTAGGAGGCATTGTTAGTCAACTGAGGGGGGCGGTCCTCAGCCCAGCCTGAGCCCTCTTGCAGTCCAGGAACACTTGGGGGATGTCTGACTGACAGCTTAGGTCCATGGAGAGTGGGCCTAAGCCATCAGTCAGACATTCTTAGTGCTGCTGTGGAGGCAGCCCTGAGCCCAGCTTCTGGCTGAGTGGCGCTTCCTCTATGGGAGCACACTGACCATCAGGGGGCAGCTCCTGCGTTGAGCGTCTGCCCCCTGGTGGTTAGTGCATGTCATAGCAACTGGTTGTTCTGCTGTTGGGTTAATTTGCATATTAGCCTTTTATTATATAGGATGCTCAATAATTATTTGTCAAAAGCAGGAAAGAGCTACCTGTAGGACCTGCCATCCCCTTCTGTCAGTTAAGGGTGCAGAAAGCCAGGTGGGAGTGGAAGGCAGTCTCCTGCTTTCTAGTTTGGGATTCCTGTATTTGGATCCTAGAATGACAAGTTAGCCCACTGGTGTGACTCAGTGGTTGAGCACTGACACATGAATCGGTTTGACTCCCAGTCAGGGCCTAGATTGTGGGCTTGATCCCTAGTGGGGGGGGGTGCAAGAGGCAGCCGATCAATGGTTCTCTCTCATCACTGATTTTTCTATCCCTCTCTTCCTCTCCCTTCCTCACTCTAAACTCAATAATTTTTAAAAAACCACACTATAGAATGACAAGTTATTCCAACCTTCAAAGGTACCTAATCCACCACCGCTCAGCTCATCTACCCCCACTGCTCAGATCATCTGCCCTGTTACCTCCCAGCCAGGAGTTCACACAGACGTCACCTGCACAGGGCTACACACAGGAGCATCCCGACATGGAAGGAAGGAGCCTGGACTTGGGATGAGTCAAGCCTGGGTTCAAATCCAGCCCTGTCATTTCTAAGTGTGCAACCCTGGGTGGCATACAACCACTCTGAGAGGCAGCAAACTCCCGTGTTAAAGGCAGGGTCCTCATTGTTATCACAATAACACTCCTTCCGAAGAGAGCTGGATGACACAGATCCTAACAACCATAACAACCGTTGCCGTGCACATCTAAGGGCCCGCGATGTGCCAGGCACATAATGCATGCATCTTCCCTCCTCGCAACGGCTTTGCAAGGCAAGGCTATTATTATCTTCATTTTATACATGAGCAAATGGAGGAAGGACGTGGTTATGCAACTCCCTAAGGTCACACAGCTGGTGAGCGGCAGAGCTGGAACCAGAGACCGTGCAGGCTCGCTAGAGATGGTTAGGGCTCCTTCCCCACCAGGTGCGCATGCTGGAGAGAGAGGAAGCGATGAGGGAGGGGCCTGCCCCAGGTTGAGCCGTGCTGCAGGCCTCCTAACGACTCTGCCCGCCTCCACCCTGCCCTCAGCTCAGAGCCCTGCGCGGGAGCGGCGCTGGCCACGCACACAAGTCCCAACCTGACTTCTTGGCCTCCTGCCACGCGTGGCGGCTCTCCTCCAGCCATGCTGCCTTCCTCCGTCCTGAGAACAGGCTGGCTCCTTTCCACCGCAGGGCCTTCCCACCCGTGCTCCCTGCCTAGTCTACTCCTCCCCCAAACTTGCCTATGGCTGGTGCCTCCTATCCTTCAGGTCTGCTCACGTGTTGCTTCAGCTCAACCAAAGTAGCCTCCCCGCCTCCTGCCAGGTGCCTCTCTATTCCCTGCCCCTGCTTTATTTCTCTTCATTATCACCAATTGATATTATACAGTTACATTTTCTATTTGTATCTGTCTAGCACCTATCTGTCTTTTAAGCTCCGTGAGGCCAGGAGCAATATGACTCACTCCCTACTGTGTCCCCAATGCCAAGAACCATGTCTGATCCATCCCACTCTGCTTCCTTGCTGCTGTGTGATCCTGGAGCAAATGGCTTCGTGTCACCCCCTGGGCCTTAGTTTCCTAACCTATAATATGGGGACAGTAACAACTTCTACCCCATACAGTTGTGAAGATTCAAATGAGGAAGACACACGAAGCCCCTTGAACAGTGCCTGCCACAGGGCAAGCATCCCACAAACGTCAGCTGAACCCATTAGCACAAGAGCCTTCAGTAACTTCCTGATAGATGGGTGAACAGACGGACGGGAAGCTCCCAGTGACCACTTGCTGAAGAAACAAATGCCCTGAGTTGGAATTCTGACTCTGCTCTCCCTGACCAAGTGGCTTCGGTGAGTCGCTTGCCTCGGTGTCTCATCTGTCACAAAAGAATCACCATGGCTAACATTTGCAGATTCTCACCGAGTGCCAGGTGCATAGTATATTCGTTTCCTGCTGCTGCTATAACAAAATACCACCAACTTCCTAGCTAAAAACAATGCAGCTCACAGATCTGGAGGCGTGAAGTCTGAAATTTGGTCTCACTGAGGGCTGTTTCTTCGGGAGCCTTTGGGGGAGAAGCACTTCCTTGCCTTGCTCCTGGAAGCCACCTGCCTCCGTGGCTTGTAGCCCCTCTCTCCAGCTTCAAAGCCAGCCATGGCATCACTCCAACCTCTGCTTCCATCACCACATCTCCTGCGACTCTGGTTCTGCTGCCTCCCTTTCCCTTATAAGGACCCTTGTGGTTACATTGTCCTCTCCTCCCCTCCCCCCAATAATCCAGGTTAATCACCATCTCAAGATCCTTAACTCCATCATATCTGCAAGGTCTCTTCTGCATGTACTAGGAAACTGACATATTCACGGGTTCTGGGGGTTAGGATGGGGCATCTTTTCGGGGGCCATTATTCCGATTACCACAGCTGACGAAGCTCTTCCTGGGCCAGGCATCACTGAATCCTCACAAGGGTCTATTACTATCCCAGTTCTACAGATGGGGAAACTGAGGCTCAGTTCACCTGTCACACAGGACTATGACTGGCAAAGAATTGTGGGTCCAGCTTTCGGACTATAAACTAACACTCCTTCTCAACTCCCCTCCAGGTAAAAATGCAACATCTTTACCTCTCCCACAATATAAAGCACCAGGCCCCACATTTAGTAGGATGGATATATTCTGTATTTTAAATGAATGAGTCTTATAACTACTTCTACTTTACACACACATACTAGTAGATTCCCTTGTATTTTCTTTCTTTTAAAAAAAAATTTTTTTTATTGAT
Source organism: Murina feae (assembly GCA_004026665.1). Classification (NCBI taxonomy): domain Eukaryota; kingdom Metazoa; phylum Chordata; class Mammalia; order Chiroptera; family Vespertilionidae; genus Murina; species Murina feae. The sequence continues at coordinate 7,662 of PVJC01011326.1, read as the reverse complement.
TTCAGAGAGGAAGGAAGAGGGAGAGAGAGATAGAATCATCAATGATGAGAGAGAACCATTGATTGGCTGCCTCCTGCACGCCCCCAACTTGGGATCGAGCTCGCAACCGGGGCATGTGCCCTTGACTGGAATCGAACCAGGGGCCCTTCAGTCCGCAGACCAATGCTCTATCCATTGAGCAAACCAGCCAAGGCTATTTTCTTTCTTTTATTACCAGATACTTAGCTTAAAACAATATACATTTATTATCTCAATTTCTGTAGGTCAGAAACCCAACACAGGATGACCAGATTCTCAGCTCAGGGTTTTACGGGGCTGAAATCCAGTGCTGGTTAGGTCTGTGTTTCTCATCTGGGGCTCAGGGTCCTCTTTCAAGAGGACTGGCTGTTGGCAGAACTCATTTTCTTGTGGTTGAAGGACTGAGGTTCCCCTTCCTAGCTGACAGGGCACAACTCTCAGTTGCCAGAGGCTACCCGCATTCCTTGCCACATGGCCCCCACAGGCTGCTCAGAGCATGGTTGCTCGCTGCTTCTTCCAGTCAGCCAGAGTGTGTTTCTCTGACTTCCTCCTCTGTTCTTTCTTCTTTTTGATAAATAAAAAATTTTTCATAAAAATGTGTATACATGGAAGCAACCCAAATCAAATGTCCACTGACTTATGAATGGATACACATTGTATGGTCTATCCAAACGATGGATTATCACTCAGCTCCAAAAATGAATGAAGCACTGACACATGCTACAACATGGAGGAACCTCGAAAACAATACGCTAAGTGAGAGAAGCCAGACACAAAAGGCCACACATTGTGTGAGCCTGTTTATATGAAATGTCCAGAATAGGTACATCCATAGAGACAAGAAGTAGATCAGTGGTTGTCAGGGGCAACCTGGGGAAAGGACAGGGTTTCTTTCTGGGGGTGATGAAAACATCCTCAATGAGTGGTGGTGACTGCAGAACACTGTCAATATACTAAAAACCTCTGAATTGTAGACTTCAAATGGTTACAATGGTGAATTTTATGTCACATGAGTTTTATCTCAGAAAAAAAGTGTTCAGTAAGTGTCAGCTGTTAGCAGAAGGGCTGAAGCACAAGATGACTGTCATCTGCGGCCAGGTTTGTGTGCACCTTTCGCAGGAAGTCATAATTCACGACAGTGAAACAAATGGCACATGGAGGTTTGCAAAGTTCCTAAGAGACATCTTGTAAAAACTGTTCCACACCCATGAAAGGCAACGTTATGTATAATTTAAAAGAATGATCTTTAAGAGGTAGAAATTTATGCAATGGCAATGGATCTCCAAGATATAATTATTTGAAAAAATACTATGTAATTTTAATGTTTTAATATGTTTTTGTTGATTTTAGAGAGAGAGGAAGGGAGAGGGAGAGAAACATCCATGAGAGAGAGTCATTGATCAGCCGCCTACTGCACGCCCCACCCTGGGGATCGAGTCTCCAACCTGGGCATGTGCCCTGACGGGGAATCCAACCATGACCTCCTGGTTCACAATCCACCACTGAGTCACACCAGCAGGGCCCACCCTCTCTCTCTCTCTTTCTCTCTCTCTCTCTCTCTCTCTCTCTCTCTCTCTCTCTCTCTCTCTCCCCACCCCCTCTGTAAAGCAAACAAAAAAATCAATGAAAACATATTTAAAAAACAAAGCATACTATGGAGAGCAGCCAGACCCAAAAGTATATACTGTCTGATTCCATTTACATAAAATTCAAAATCAGGCAAAATAAATCAATGCTGTTAAAAATCAAGATCATGGTTACCCTTCTGGGGGGCAGTGACGAGAAGGAACATAAGAAGGTCTGGGGGGGAGGTGTCCTTGATCTGAGGTGGAACAAATGACAGTTGCGGTCTGTGAGGATTCACGGAACCGTGTGCTTTACTGTACAGATGTTACACATCAAAAGAAGGTGAAAACCAATTTAAAACCAAGTGATTCGCAACCACGGAGCCCTGGCCGGTGTGGCTCAGTTGGTTGGAGTGTCATCCAGTACATCAAAAGGTTGTGGGTTCAATTCTGGGTCAGGGAACATACCCAGGTTGCAGGTTCGATCCCCAATCAGAGCACATCTAGGAGGCAATTGGTCAATGTTTCTCTCTCCCACACTTCCTCACTCTCTAAAAATGTCCTTGGGTGAGGATTAAAAATAAAAAGAAAGAAAACCACTGAAAAAAACAAAAAAGAAACATGTGCCACCTTGCTGTTGAACATTTCTCCTAAGCAACGCACCTCCAATGGGGCACTGGAGCTACACCTGGGCTGTGTGCCAGCCATCCCCTCTGGTCAGGAGAAGTAGCAAACAGATGGAAACTCCCCTCTGGAGGGCAAGCGATGAGATTCTACGGCCGTGGCAAACTAAAACGGTACGTGGCTATCAAGAGCACAGGGCTGAAGCCCATGCGGTAATATCCAGGTGTAGCATAATATTGTTGGGGAGGGAGAAAAACACAGATTAGTCTATGTGTCCTGATGTCCAGAAGTTTTACCCTCATCACTTGCTTGAAAAGAACCCACATTAGCACTCACTGGGTATGGAGTCACCCTGCACACTGGCAGCTGCCGAAAGCCATCAGTTCCCAAAGGATCTCTGACATGAGCGAAGTGAGCCCGTGCACGGCTGCTCGCTCAGACACGTGCCCCCTGCAGTGTATTCTCAACACAGAAATCAGGGTTCTGTGAGGACCCAAGTCAGATTCTATTTCTTCTCTGCTCAGAGCCTTTCAGTGGCTCCCCCCTCAACCGGAGGAAAAGCTTAAGTCCTTACAATGGCTTCAGGCCTTAAGTGTCATGGGGCCCTCCACCCCAACCCTATTCGCTCATCTCCCACTTCTCTCCCCTTGGCTAACTCTACTCCACCCTCATAGGCCTCCCAGCTGTTCCTCTGAGGTCAGCATCAGCCCGCCTAGGAGCCCAGAAATCCGCATAGCTTACAACATAGCTCTCTCTGCTTAAATGTCACCTCAGGGAGGCCTTGCCTAACTCCCTATTCAAATAAAACCTCCTGCCTGGCCGGTGTTGCTCAGTAGCAGAGTGCTGACCGATAAATTGGGTGCCACGGTTCGATTCCCGGTCAGGGCAGGTGCTCAGGTTGTCAATTGTGGGCTCCAACCCCAGTGGGGGGCATGCAGGAGGCTGCCAATCAATGATTCTCTTTCACCATTGATGTTTTTCTCTCTCCCTCTCCCTTCCTCTCTCTGAACTTAATAAAAATATATGTAAGTCCAGCAGGCGTGTTTCAATGATTGAGCAATGACCTAAGAACCAGGAGGTCACGGTTCGATTCCCAGTCAGGGCAAACGCCCAGTGGGTGTGCGGGAGGCAGCCAATCAGTGATTCTCTCTCATCACTGATGTTTCTATCTCTCTCTCTCCTTCTCCCTTTCCCTCTGAAATCAATATAAATATAAATATAAATATTTTTAATAAATCACTCTTGCCACTGCCTCCTACCTCAGCTAAGGCATTCCCCATTCCTCTTAACTGTTTGGTTTTCTTCCACAGCCCTCGTCAGCTGACTTACATTTTACTTTTGATTTTCCCCATGAATAGGAAAGCTCCACAGGACTGACGTATTAATATCTGATGCTGTCCACTGCTATATGGCCCTAATATCTAAAACCGTTTGGCCTACAGAAGATGCTTTATAATTAACTAGAGGCCCTGTGCATGAATTTGTGGAGTCCCTTAGCCTGGCCAATTGGGGCAGGTCAGCCTCAGGAGACTGTGGGAGGTTGGCTTGGGAGCGCACTGACCACCAGAGGGCAGCTCCTGCATTGAGCATCTGCCCTCTGGTGGTCAGTGAGTGCCATAGCAACTAGTCAACCCATCATTTTTGGTCCTTCCGTAGCTTGGTCTTTTATATATATAGATCATTCAATGAATTAATGAACAACTGAAAACACCCCCTCTTAGATCTATAGGTCCTGTCCCTGTACTGACAACTTCCTCACCTGTCTCAGCTCCGGGTCCGATCTGCCAGCTGGATGATGCCCCTTGGAAATCCCAGAGTCATATCAAACCTGGACATGCTACCTGGACACATCACCTTCCCAGGCTGCCCCTCTCTGGTTTCCCATTTCACTGACAGCAGCACTGTCCCCCTCAGTCTCCCAGGTCAGAGAACCCTGTGACTCCCTCACCCCCATGTCTCCTCTGCTTTCAGTCTCTCTGCTCCCACTGCAACTGAGGTACAGAATGGGGTGATTCTCCTGGGGCCACGGGAAATTTTCCTGGGATCGTAAGCGAGCCCGGCAGAGGCACCACTCAGTTATAAAAACAGGAATCCCTCCCTTTACACAAACACCTGCCTGTTGACAGGGCGCCTCTGCAGACGTTACGTCACCAAATTATCACAACAACCCTGGGCCTGACTCTCATCATTCCCAAAAGACAGATGCGAAAACAAAGTTCAGAGAAACTGAAGCACAGGGAGGGGGGACGTGAACCACCATCTCTGCAGTGCTGTTGCTAAGCTTCACCATAGGATATGTTTGCCATTGATTTTTAGAGAGAGTGGGAGGGAGAAGGAGAAGGAGAAGGGGAAGGGGGAGGGGAGAGAGGGAGGGAGAGGCTGCCATTGTCCAGGAAAGGAAGCTGAGGCCCAGGGGTCACCCTCACCCGGCTGCCAGCGGACTCGGGAGCAGGGTCTGGGCCCCGGGTCCCCAGGCTCCACTAAGGAGAATTGGGGGGGAGAGGGGCAGGGTCACCTGGAGCACCACGGAGATGGTCTTCTCGCCTGCCTTGGCTGCCCGCCACTTCCGGTACGTGTCCGCCTTGAGGAGGTTTTCTGCACAGTGGGTCTGGCCGTAAGAATGGGAACGGGAACGTCAGGGCGCCGAGATGCACGCTAGGCCCCCCACTTCCGGACTACTCCTCCCAAACCCTCCGCGACGTCCCCCCCATTCAAGTGTCCCCGGTCATCCCCCCACCCCGGCCTTGAGCCCCTGCGACACTGAGCCCTGGAAGTTCGCCCAGGAGCTCTCCAAGGAAGCTCTCCTCTTCGCCCTTCCTTCCGGAAGTCCCACGGCGCCCGGAAGCTCCCCCCGTGCAAATCTCACTCAGAGTCCCCTCAGGACGCCCTGGAAATCCCCGCTGACCCTCCTCACACTCCAGAAGTTCTCACGGAGCCAGCGCCCCCAGAATTCCTCCACGTCTCCCCACTCCCTCACCCTAGTCCCTCACCGAGTCCTGGCTACTGCAGGACACCACATGGCGGAGGCGGATCTCCGGCATGTCAGCGTCGTGGGCTCCGCGGGACCTCCACGAGGAAGGAGGGTCCGGGTTTCGGGGGCGAGAAGGGCGTGCGCCCCGCGCGCGCTTAAGTGCGCACGCGCGCGAGGCCTGGGCCTCTCAAACCGCGGCGCGCCGGCGCACGCGTCAGCCCGGCGCACGCGCAGTCCCGCCTCTCCGGCGCGGGGCTCCGAGTTCCCTAGCAACGAGCTTCTCCTCGAGCCCCGCCTCTCTCTGGCCCTGTCACTCTGTAGCCCCGCCTCCCGGTGATGCTCACATCCCACTTTTCCGGGCGCCTAGCAACAGGAGCGGCCTCCGGGATTGGTCGCTAGAAGAAATTCCCCATTCTCATTGGACAACGTAGTCACCGCCCACATGAAGCCTAGAAAGCTAGAGGACCGCAAAGCTGCGCGAAGTTTTGCAGAGAGCCTGGAGCCTACCGCGACAGGATCCTCCACCGGTCCTGCAGCTGCACTCTTCCCCCGCTAGCTTCCCACCGCACACACAGGAAAAAAAATAAATCTCAGCTCTCTCTGACTTATGCCTGAGGCCAGGAGAGAGTGCGTCAAGAACCTAAATAAAACACAAAGCATAAACCCAAACCAGACACACACACCCAGCCTAGAGGGCTTCCACCCATGCCTCAGTTTCCCAATGTGACCTGTGGGCATCTGTCTCCTACCACACCCATCCATCCCTGCGCGTTGACAGGCACCCCTTCTGTTCGGGTCCTCGCCAGACCCAGAGCGACAGCCCCAGGCGGGTAGGAGCTGGAGACAGCCCGAACAAAGGACAGGGAGTATGAGCCAAGCCCATGAAGAAGGGAAGGGAGACGAGGCTCCTGGGCCCCCGCAGAACGAGCCTGGGCAGGCTGGGCGCTCCCAGGTAGGGCCCCACCCACGCAGGGTGCCTCCTGGAGATGAGAGAGAAGAGAGAGGGGTTCTCAGACCTTGTAGCTGCCCTACACCTACAGGGAATCAAGTGACCCTGATTTTGACCTTGGGCTTCAGGCCAGAAAAAGAAGGGTGTGTGTGTGTGTGTGTGTGTGTGTGTGTGTGTGTGTGTGTGTATGAGAGAAAGAGAGAGAGAAAGAGAGAGAGAGAGAGAGAGAGAGAGAGAGAGAGAGAGAGAGAGAGAACAGGAATACCCCTCTGCGTCCTAATAGAAGGGGCTGGAAGCCCAGACTCCTGGGGTTCCTGTGAAGGAGGGGGCTGGGCATAAGACACCCATGTTCCCTTTGGATTCTGGTTCCACCTTCCCAACCCAGAGCTGCAGAGGCCTGCCCTGGGATCTTACCTCAGCTCTTTCTCTCCCCAGGGTGAAGGTGGGTCCAGACCCGCCCCTCCTCGGCTTCCTATAAGTACAGGGGACCTGGGGCTGCCGGGTCACACACCATGAGGCCGTCCCTGACACCAAGCACCTTCCTGCTGGCCTTCATGCTGCTCGGCACCCTGTTGGGTCTCGGTAAGTGTCCAGAGGCTTGGCTTCCTGGCATCCTCCTTGGGAAAGAGAGGACCAGGGGAGAGCAGCCAGTAAGGTCTCTCCGAGGGAAAGAGCAGGCGTCCTGGGTATTCATTCAGGTTCATGCTGAAGGCAGACGCTAAGGGAAGAGAAAGACTGGGGCCCCCGAGAGAGGAAAAGCTCAAAGGCTCTTAGATTGGATCTCTGAGAAAGGAGGGGGCGTGGTGGCTCCAAGTCCTCCGTCTCCCAGGACGAGGATCTCAAAATAAGACATTTAAACTCTAGGAAATCCGATAAGAGCATGATTAAGAAGGGAAAAAATCTTTTATAATTTTTTAAAATATATATAATTGTATTTCAGAGCGGAAGGGAGAGGGAGGGAGAGATAGAAACATCAATGAAGAGGGAGAATCATTGACCAGCTGCCTCCTGCACACCCCGAACTGGGGATGGAGCCTGCGACCTGGGCATGTACTCTTGGCCGGAATCGAACCTGGACCCTCCAGTCCGCAGGCCAAAGCTCTATCTGCCTAGCCAAACCGGCCTGGGCAAGGAGAGAAATTTTTAAAAACTGGGGGGAGGGGGAGAGATTACCTTTTTTCCTGGAGGCTGGGGAGATCAAGCCCCAGCCTCTCATACCTCAGAGGCAGGAGCTCAGGCAAGCCCCTTCTTGCCCGGGTCCCAGGGGTCTGGGCCCCAAGCTGCCTCCTCTCTTAGGGTCACGGAGTCCATGCCCTCAGCCCTCCTGTCCTCACTCTCCCTTCTTGGACTGGGATGCAGACCTCAGGTTCAGGTTCCCCTCCCGGAGCAAGGCCTACACGTGGTTCCTAGAGAAGGAGGGTCCCACATCCCCAAACCAGCTGGGCCTGAAGCTTCACAAAACCCCACGGAATCCTCCTCCCGGACCCCCTCCCTGTGCCTCCAGACCCCCTCCCTGTGCCTCCAGACCCCCTCCC
>PVJC01011325.1:0-41823 GCA_004026665.1 Murina feae | reverse complement strand
TACCCAGACACGTGACTCTGACTGGCTTCAACGTTTTGGCCCCCAAACAACCAGGCGTCCTTTTCAAGTTGGCGTGTTTTCCACAGAGGAATATTGAGCATCTTCTCTACACGCCTCACACAGCGCTCGGCCAGCTGTCTGACAATATGGATCCCGGAAGGGGGTGCTGCCCACGTTGGGGACAGCAGGCAGCCACTAGTGCCTGTTGCTCACAGCAAACGTCAAAGAGCTCTCAGAACGGGGTCCATGTGATTGGCTGAGACGCCCCCCGGCAAGCATCCATGCACCAGGAATGCCAGCAGAGGCTGCCTGAGGGCCAAGGTGGGCATGCCTGCGTCCTGGAGAGCGGATGTGAGAAGTCTCGGAGGCTGCCCAGGCCCCGTTAAAACGGAAGGATGAACCTCATGACATCAGTTCCAAAGATGTGCCACCTGCCAGTGTCATGCCCAGGCTCGTCTTCCCACCTACTAGCCTTCCAGGCAAGTCTCCAAGGGCCTGGTGAGCAGGCAGCTGCAACATTTTGTTGCCTCTGATTGATTTGGACTGGGAAGACCTAGAGCAGGGAGAGAACGGCCATTCTCAACAATCTGGACCCGTGAGTCGGCTGGGGTCCTGAAAAGTCATCTTGTCAACCCCTCTGTAGGTTTTCTTCGGCCAGGAAACCTAGCCGGGCAGATTGGCTAGAGTAAATGTCTTCATACACACACACACACATTACATGGATGTTCAGGACAGTAACTGCTAGTCCACTCTGACACAGACTTCTCCCTCCAAACCCCAATGCCATCCCCTTGTCTGAAATGCCTGCCACCATGTGAGAGGCTGGCTCAGCCCGCTCAGCCACACTCCCCAGCTCGCTGCTTTTGAATAAGTTGAATATCAAACAAAGGGCATAATACATAGCAGTTGCTGAAAAAGCTCACTCCATCCACTTTATTCTCTCTGGCAGATGCAACTGCAAGATTTTTTTTTTTTTTTAATCCCCGAAAAACTTCTCATTTAAACACGGGGTGCAAAAGGCATGTGCCGTGTGAGCACCCCTGGACCCGCAGGGGGACGGAAGAGGGGAGGGGGGTTGCTTCAATGAAATACAAAAGCCACGCAGACCTGGAGCGGAGCAGGCTGCCCACAACAAGGCAGCCAACTGCCAAACTGTCATTTTGCTCGGCGGCTGAACAGAAGGCTCGAGTAATGACAACCACAAAACTCATTTAAAGTCTGAAAAGGTGACTAATGAGCTCATTCATGCTGGCTATAAATTATTCACTACAACACTGATCCCACTCAAGACAAACAGTAAAGTAAACTTTAAACACAGACAACGGCGGCCTCCTCCGAAGAGCAACGAGTTATGTCTGTAAAAGTTTTCACAATGAGAGGGGTCCTTGTCTCTCCCCAGTCTATTGTCACATTCCCTCTTCTGTTTACTTTTTTTTTTTTTACTGCCTTTAATCAAGTTTAAGCAGACACAGCTGTTACACATTTATTTCTCTGTGGAGGGTTTTTTTTTTTTCCCCTCCCTTTTCCATTAGTTATTACGAGCAATCACGATGCTCTAAAAATAGCAGCGTATTATATTCTCTAGAAATTGAAGGCTGACCTTAACACGGAGCCCAGGTCTTCGGAAAGAATATTCAGACACACGTGTCGGCTGAGTGGCGGCGCCGGACAAAGGCGAGACAAGAGTGCGAGGCATTTTCCTCTCTCGGAGAGGTTTTCAATTTGCTTCCAAATTTCCTTTCGGTTCCAGTGGAAAACGTGTTGCTTCCAAACCTTGCAATACAGAACCTGCTTCCCATGCTCATGTTTTCATTAAGATTTTCGTGAGCACGCACGAGCGTAACAGAATAAAAAGGGAAGTGTCTCCGCGGGGCTTGTCGGCACAGACAGCCCAGCAGCAGGTTTGTTGAAAACCCACCACCATTTGCAGCCGACACTTGCAGTTTCCTGTTTAATATTAAATAAAGAAGCTTAGCTCTTCTGTTTCTACACACTGTGCTGTTTGCCGCGACTGCCACTCCTAAAAGCACTGGGACTGGAGGGAACAAGTCCCCTGGTTTTCAAACCTTTATTTTATCTGTTTCCAAGATAGAGTGAGAATTAAGACTTTCAAATCTGATAGATTTTTTTTTCTTCTTCTTACAAACAGTTCCCAGATAAGTACTTACATTCGCTCGTGGTCAGATCGCTGAACATTATGTGTTTTTAAAACTGCTCTGAATACTTGGAAAAGGAGCCACAGAAAAGCCGCAGAAAACACTCGTGTTCAAAAACCGCCAGATGGAGGTTCTGAGTAACCAAAAGTGAAAGCAGAAAGGTCTCAGGCAGAGTTGTGCCCAGTACACACCTCAAGATTCGGGGGGGTGGGGGTGGGAGGAGTTGGGGGGGGGTGAATGGTCTTGAGCCTGGGAATCTCGCCTCGCATACGAGAAATAAAGCATTGGAGGGCTTCAACTTCAAGATGAGACCGGCCAAGCGCTGGCTGCATTTAAGGAGAACCTTCCCCGCTGCTCTCAGTGTCTTGCACACGAGGGAGAGACTTGCCCGGCTCTTCCTGTTGTCTGAAATGCAAAGCAATTTTCCTCGGAGGGGAGAAAGGGGAGTCCTGCAATATTTATAGCACAGTGCTTTGCCACCTACCAACAGCAGTCTGGTTGGTCTTCACCTGTTTAGCATGGTTTTTTGTACTATTGTTTTTCTAAAATATATTTTTATTGATTTCAGAGAGAGGAAGGGATGGGGAGAGAGAGATAAAAACATCAATGATGAGAGAGAATCATTGAGAGGCTGCCTCCTGCACGCCCCCTAGTGGGGATTGAGCCGGCAACCTGGGCATGTGCCCTTGACCAGAATCAAACCCGGCATCCTTCATTCGCAGGCTGATGTTCTATCCACTGAGCCAAACTAGCAAGGGCCGCCATGGTTTTTTAACCACACATTTCTATACCTAGTAAGTAGCCATTCTTTCGGTTTCTGTGCAAGAGTCCTTGCAGAGGTGTGGTGTGTGTGTGTGTGTGTGTGTGTGTGTGTGTGAGAGAGAGAGAGAGAGAGAGAGAGAGCAATCCACATGTAAAAACCAACTCCAACCAAAGGAACGGACAAGTCTAAAATGACATCCCATGTAAGTCTCAGCTGCTCGGCACTCCCCCCAACCAGATCCCTGTCCCCTCTCTGTGGGAGGTGTGGACAAAATACTGCTTTGAGACCCGAGCCACAAGGGGGTCCTTCCTGGTAAGGTGCCTGACAGACAGAGTCCACCTTTCTCTCCATGGGAGGGGCACCTGTCTTGTCTTGAGATGGTCCTAATCCCATCCTTCTCCTCATCTTCTTGAGGAGATGATCAAAGGTAATGCCAGTTTGGCCTGAAGAGGTTCAGCCCAAACAGTGATCACGGAGAACCCCATTTGCTTCAATCCGAAGAATCACAAAGCATTCGTAACAAAAGCTCGCCAGGGCTTCCTCCGTGCCGGGCACCATGCCCAGGGCTTTCCCTGCATTATTCATGTCATCCTCCAGGACACAGGTGCTGTCACCCTCTTTTACAGATGAGGGTACTAAGGCTTAAGGAGATGAAGTCATTGCCAGCAGGTTGACAATTGGTGCTCGTCACGGTGAAATGAAGTTAAGACCACACATCTTTCAGCCCGCAGAGCCCACCTACTTAATCACTACACTCTCCTATCTATTTACTAGAGGTTCGGTGCATGAATTTGTACTCAGGTGGGGTCCCTCGGCGTGGCCGGTGATTGGGCCGTCTCGCCTAGTCCCGATTGGAACGATGGGGGCTGGCTGACCAGGAAGGACCGAGAGAGGGTTCCAGAGTGTGTCCAGCCCTTTGGCCCAGTCCTGGTCAGCCAGACCCCAGCACCAAGCTAACCTACCAGTTGGAGCATCTGCCCCCTGGTGGTCAGTGCACGTCATAGCAACTGGTCGAGCAGTCACTGAATAGTCTACCGATGGGGCACTTAGCATATTACGCTTTTGTTATATAGGATGCTTCCCAAGACTCACTTCCAAAATTGCAGATGGAACTTGCTGCTTACAATCTGCCTCTTGGGCATCTTTGTCAGTTTTTTGAGTTTATTTGAGTATTGTTGTTTTTTAGTTGATTTGAGAGAGAGGGAGAAATTTGTTGTTCCACTTATATATGCATTCATTAGTTTATTCCTGCATGTGCCCTGACTGGGAATCAAACCTACAACCATGGTTTATCAGGACAACGCTCTAACCAACTTTTTACTTAACATGTTTCAAATGGACCAATAACTGTAGACATCCTCTCTACTCCCACAGGCTCAGCTCCAGATGCTCACATAGAAATGGACACCATTCACTGAAGGGACAAACATATCTACAAAATACCCAAATACCCAGGGCAATGGTCACACGCCAGCACTCTACTCCTTTCTGAATTGTAAAACACAAAGATTTGGGGGGGCGGGGGAGGGACTCGTGACAGTTGGCAACTCCAGAGGCCGGGCCTGAACTCCAAGCCTGTCCCTACCACCTCCCATCTGGACAGACCCTCTGGAGGAAAAGGCAGCTATGAAGGTGCCCACAGAACAATCCTACAGCCGCAGGGATAAAGATCTGTGGTTTCATTTCAGGTTAATGCCTCCAAAGTGCAAACATCAGACTAGAAAACCATGTCAAACTATTTCTTTCACACTGTGCCCACAGAGTTAGCTGGTTGTCTGCCAGTTCGGAAATACCATTGACCACCACACTAGAACTACTATTTTTCAAAAACTTTATTACAGAGAATTAGGTCAGGGCCCAGATCAATAAATATGTTAAAAAATTTGCCACAGTGAAAATATACCGACTGCACTACTAATGTGATTAACTTTTTCCCCAAATATAGTGGACAGAAGAAAACTCCCCTATGAAGGCAGCCCAGTGCCCCACACTATCAAGGTGCTCCGGAGTCTCCCCATGGCCCGTGAGCTCACCGCCACGTCCAACACCCATGTCATCTTCACACCCATGAACAACCAAACCCACGTGGGTACCAAGGCCAAGGAGTCTGTGCCCTCATGACCCATCCCCAGATGCTTCCTTGAAAGATTTCCTCGTCTCGAGACTAGCCAAAGGCTCCGTAAAAAGTGGACAAAGCAGAAAGCTGAGGTCTGTGGTTTCATTCCTGAGAAACCCTCAGCTGTCCACAGGGATCGGATTCCGCTGCCTTTCCGAGTCCACCTCTGGCTTCTGCCCACACCAGCTCCCTGAGACACCAAAGCAAACCTCTCTCGCCGTCTTGGCGACACCAGCAGCATAGCAGAACCTCTAATGGTTATGATAAGAAAAGTATGCCCAGCTCAGACCTTCTGGCGACATGCACTGTCCGAGCGCATTCTATGTGCCTGTCTGTGGCTCCTCCCTCACAGCCTCCATTGCTCATTTTTCTAGATCAAAATCTACAACTCATGGGCAGGCAGCAAGGCACGCAGGCTGACTGCCCTGCCACCATCTGATCTCAACAGAGCTATCTGTTCACTGATTCCATTCTTAGCTTGACAACACTGGCGGCAAAGGTTTGTTTCTTCACTACAAAAACCAAATACTATAAAAAGGAAAAGAAAATCTGCAAGGTTACCCATGGGAAGGACTTTACTGATGGTGTCGGACAAAGCCCTAATTTAATGAGGTAGCTGAGGTCCAGGGAAGTGACTTAGGATCCCATATCAGAATGTGTGTTGGTAGTTTCCTCTCCAGTGTCTGCTCCTCTCCTCTTCCTTCCCAACTCCCACCCCGCCCCCAACACACACACATTCTTCTCTCTCTCTCATTTCTCAGCCTTGTGGTTGGGTGGAATTGACCCATAGCCAACTCCAGAAGCCCTGGACTAGTGTTGGTCCAACTGGGACTTCATGCACCAGCTGACACATTCCCTCTGTTGTTTAGACACTGGATTGGCTTTTCTGTCACTTGCAACCCAAAGCATCCCAACGGATGCTCCTGTACAGTTACCGGCAAATCCAACTTCTTAACTGCCTACCCGGGGGTGTCTGCCAGAGTAGTCTTTACCAGTTCTAAACAGAGAAAACCATGTTTCAACAAATTTAGTGGGTGGACTTGATAAGAATAAAAAGATTGGGTGAAAAATATGAAATGAAATATTATCACTGTGCACTTTAAAAGTGTGGCTTAATTTGCCAAGTGGCCATAATAGCAGAGTGTTCTTGCCCTGGCTGGTGTGGCTCAGTTGGTTGGAGCACCATCCTGTACACCAAAAGGTGTCAGGTTCAATTCTCTGTCAGGGCACATACCCAGATTGCGGGTTTGATCCGTTTAGTGTGCATGTGGGAGGCACTCTCTCTCAAATCAATAAAAAAAAAATTAAGGGAGTATTATTGATGAATGAGATTTAACTGTATAGAATTCGTGGCTAATGGGTCTATTTAGAACATGACTCACACTTCGGTCTCAGAGCTTGACCAGCAACTGGAGGAACAAAGTCCCAGCTTTATGTCCCCAGGTGCCTCAGCCCCAGACTGGGTGGTGATAGGGTGAAGATGGTCACAATGGCCAGGGTTACTGACTGCACTGCAGGTTACTGACTGCACTGCCCCCGAAAAAGAGTGATAAAGAAACAGGCCCAGGAGGAGGCACGTTGCCCCCAGGACAGCCCAGGACAGCCTGAATGGGAATCCAGCCCCTCCCAGGAATGTGGCTAAACCAACCTGGACTTTGCTTATCACCACAGTGAGGTAACCTGCCTGATAAGACCCCTGCCTTCTCCCAAAGGCACCCTTGCCTACAACAATCCTTCCTTTTCTTTTGCTAGTAACTTTCTGCCTATAAAAAAATCTTCCACTTTTTACAGCTTCCAGGAGCTCCCTTCTGTTTGCTAGATGGGGTTCTGCCCACTTCATGAATCGTTTGATAAAGCCAATGAGACCTTCAAATGTACTCCGCTGAATGTGAATTTTGTTTGTTTAGCAGTGGTTGCGTTTTATCTGCTTTATGTCCTCAAGTGCTTCCAAAGAGCCATGCGAGCTAGGTTTGACCAAAGTAGTTAACAAAGGATATTGAATGACCGACCTGCACAAATTTAACTGATTTAAGATGGTATCTAGTATCAATGAGCATACATCCTTCAGCAATTCTAAAAGTATAAAGTTAAAAAGACGAGTGTCAATTCATACAATAAAATATGGCCCAGTTCATGTTTAGTGAATACTCACAGGAAAACTTGCCATGAAATACGGAAGCGTAAACCTCAGCCCCTTCCTCACACAGGCCCTTTCCACGACCCTGGGAAGGACCCCAGAAATGTGTTGAATGAGCACCTTCAATATTTAGCTTAGACACTGAACACACACAAAAAACACCTTAAAATGCCCTGAACCGTTATATGAAAGAAACTTGAGAAAGGCTTCCCCAAATTTGACAATCCCAAAAATGCACATGACATTATCAATAACCAGTTATGAAGCTAAAAAAATTTTTCCTAAACTATCGGAAATAAAAAAACAAATCCAACCAATCATACTAGAATAATAAGTGCATTATCTTGCTCTTAAGAGAAAATGTCATTCCACAATCACTGTCACATACAGAAATGAGCAGAGTACATGCCCCAAAAATGTAGGGGTTAAGTAATCAAACATACATGAAACAGCTGATTAATAATAATATTAGGTTATTTTGGGGAGGGGATTTTGTGATGCTTGGGATGCCGAGTTTTTAATAACACAGTTTTCTTTCATCATTTGAAATAAATGCTTACTGCTATACTTCATTTTCTATTTGTAATTTCTTTTCTTAAAGACTCCCTCCCCCAAACTAAATCGGCTTCAGGCCACACAAAGCTGGCACCCACTGCCGGTGTGCCAGACTCCCTGCTCTTCGTGGACTGTCTGCCAGCAGCAGTGTGAGGCGGGTACTACTGTCCCCATTGCACAGATGCGGGATCTGGGCCTCAAGTGTTCTGAGACAACTTGCCAGAGGTGGCCCAGCTAACAAGTGCAGAGCTGGCCCTGAGCTCAGCAGCTTGGTCCAAAGGGCTCCCAGCCAGGGTCCCACCCTGCCTTACCAGCCCTGCTTCTGGGCCAGCCCACCGCAGTAAAGGAAGGGCTACCTGCTCTCTGCGTGTGCCTTCCTGGTCTCCTGCTGCTGCATCCACTTCAGGGAAGGGTTGGGAGATGGGGCATCTCAAACCCACCCACAGAATAGAGGGAGGGGGTACAGGGGG
The DNA here is from genome assembly GCA_004026665.1 of Murina feae. NCBI lineage: Eukaryota > Metazoa > Chordata > Mammalia > Chiroptera > Vespertilionidae > Murina > Murina feae. The sequence continues at coordinate 33,626 of PVJC01011325.1, read as the reverse complement.
AGGGGGGAGGTGGGGAGTCCTCTCGCAGTTCCTGCAGAGCTGGTGGTTCCACCCCTCAGTGGGAAGGTGGGATTCTGCCGAGGCTCACCTTTTAGGTCCACATGTCCAAGCCTCGGTGAAGAATGAACACTGACTGCTTTAGGGAGGAACTCGGGGAGAGAGGACTGGGCACCAGTCTGACAGCAGAACAGGAAGCCTTGAATTCAGTGTGAGAGCACAGCTCTCTCTTCCCTCCGCAATCCGGTCCCACCCCAGGCTCAGCCATCCCTCCCCTCAATTCAGAACTACCGTGTCGTCCACTTGACGGCAGAATGCTCCGTGTGAGGGAACTCTGTGGACTCAACTTTGTGTCTGATGAAATGGGCCCCTCCTCAGGGGCCCTCCTGAACCCTCTTCCACCCGTCCTCCCGGCACACAGGACTGGACTATTCTGGTGCCACTCATTTTATGTTGTAAACGATGAAATTGCAAGGTGATATGTGACTTACCTTCTTGGAGCAGTGAGCAGCCCAGCCAAGAGGAGCCTAGGGAACCAGTGGGACAAAGGCCTTTGACTTTACCGTGAAAACAGTCCCAGGTGATTACCTGTGCTGCACGCTCCGAATCGACCCGCAGCCTCCGCTCTGCCCTAGGCTCCCTCAGCCGAGGCAGAAAAGGCCTCCCATCCAGATGGGAGTATAGATATGCAAAGTTCCGGAGAGAGGCCGCCCAGTTCCCACTGAGTTGGAGATGGCGTTAACATAAGTAAAGAACTAAAGCTTCCCCTTGAAGCAGGGGTGGGGGGTGGAAGTGGGCAGGCACCAGGATGCTGGAGGCTCCTACAAATTCCACCAAGGTGAAACCTCTTCCCAGTGCTCTGGCAGCATTGACCTTGGCCTTGAGGTTGGGGCCTCAGCAACAATGGCGTGTGTTACACAGGACGCTATGACCGGTTGACTTTTTCAATGGCACTCAGCATTCTAACCATCCAGCCTTCCTTCCCTCACTCCCAGGTTCACCAAACCACTTCCAGGCAGTAATAGTCCTCACTGTAAATTAGTGCACGTGCTTCTAATTTGCTACACCTATCCTGTGAGATTAGTTAACAAACAGGTGTAGCAGATCAGCAAGCACATGCATTAATTTACAGTGAGGAATATTACTAGGGAAACAGGTCTGCTCCTCTGAGCTGAAAGTGATGTTTCCCAGGGAGTTCTTCATCTCACCCAATACTGCTGTTGGCTATCAAGACCCACTGGGATGCCCCTATCTTCTGAGCAAACTAAACAGCAGATTCCTGCCCAGCAGATGGTTAAGTGCTAGAAATCTTTGCCAAATAAGTAGATGAATGAGGGACCCATCGGTCTACTATGAAAAACAATAAATGCATTTGAAAGAATACACTCACATTTTTTGACTGACACCATCCATTGAAAAGATGAGAGGGTGGACGTCAGCATTGTTAACCCCACAGGCTGTCTGCAGCCCCAGTCAAACGGTGAGGGTATGGGAAAGTCATGTGACCTGTTGGTGCTTGCTGTCCTCACCTGTAAAATGCGGGTGTAATCTACTTACTTCATAGGGCTGCTAGAAGGATTAATAATAAATTGGCACATGTAGAGTACCACAGGTTAAATGTTTACTATCCTGTATAATAAAAAGGTAATATGCAAATTAACCCTCATGCCATCAAACCATCACAAGATGGCTGCACCTACAAGAGAGGTGAGGTTCCTGTAACACAAGATGGCTGCACCCACAGTGGAGGTGGGGTTCCCGTAATAAGCCTATATGAGCGATCAGCAGGGACCTGAGGCTGAGTGGCACCAGGCCAGGGGACCTCAGGACGTACCCCCCACTCAGCAGGGCTTGACGGGTAACCTCAGGCCGCACCCTTGCGCCAGGCTGGAGGACCTCAGGGTGCGCCCCCCCCACCTGAGGGGACCTGAGGCTACACCCCCCGCCCGGCGGGGCTTGCTGTAGGTGTTTCCATCCGGCTGGGTCTGCGTCTCATTTCGAGTGCACGTGGGTGGGCAGAGAGTTGACTTCGGGCCCCGCGATGCACCCCAGACTCTGACAGAAGGAAGATTTTCATATACATTTTACTAATTTTCTTTCATCCCTGACATTTCTATTATAGAGAAAGGGCAAGTAGCAATATTAAAATATTTCCTCTAATTAATTCCCTTTTAATGTGCATGAATTTCATGCACCGGGCTACTAGTCATTATAGAAAAATCTAAAGAGATTTATAATAGAACAAGAGTTGAGAGCCAACTGAAAGAATTAAATACTCATTATTTACATTAATTTTGCCTGTAACTGGTCTGATTTCTCCTAAGCAGAACAATTAAAGCTTTCCTTCTTTCTTTCTTTATATAGTAGTTTAAACTATAATAAAACAAACAAAAACAAACAAACAAAAAAACACACACTGAAATTCTTTCCTGGAATTAATTAGGATTTCTTGATAGTTTCCACAACTCCTTGAAGACCCTGAAAAATTTTTCGGGTCTTAATCATCAGATCCTGACCCTGAGCTATCTCTGTTGAAAGGGCAAACAGCTCTGGCTCTGGGACCGGGGAACTGGGATAAACTTACCCGACCTTAATGGCAAGACACTCAAATTCCAGCCCCGTTCTAGAAAACGGCCCTGAAAGAATGTGAACATTTCTGGCAGGAGTGGGGGTGGGGGCCATCAAACACATGAATAATTTGTTTTTCGGGACATTTTGATTTTCAAACCTACCTGTTCCCTGGGGGACAGGTATAGCCTCTCTTGTAACACGTCCCTAGGAAGCACCTCCATGCAGAGGAACCGCATCACTCCCAGCCTCTGCGTCCACGAAAATGCTCAGTGCTGCGGACAAGGGTACTACCAGGGAGCTCGATGTAATGCATTTGTCACAATTCTGACTTTTCTGGAGGTCCACATGCAGATGTGAGAAATGGGACAGCTGGCGTACTGTAGGCAGACTTTGGCCGTGATGGAACATCCTAGCTGTGCAGGGGTGACATTACTCTGCCTCTCAATGGTAGAGGAGATACCAGCCCGGTTACTGCCTAAGTGCTCCACAGCCTCCTAGGAGGCCAATGCCCACATCCATGGGACAAATGCTTTCTACTGCGGATTCCGTACACAGTCAATTGCTTAAACATGCACAGCCTCCCACATTCATCCTGAATAGCCGCTCTTCCCAGACATGGATGTAATTGATGCATTAGCCTATATCCAACAGCAGGTCTGCTCAAACTGAAAATGCCTGTGGTTAACGCGACTTTCCAAACCAACATCAGGAACAGAGAGAAAGAAACCTTCTAACATAGGGGATCAGCAAACTACAACCTGCAGGCCGAGTCCAGCCTGCTGCCTGCCTGCTTTTACAAATAAAGTTTTATTAGAACATAGCCACACCCACTGCCCCTGGCTGCTTTCCCACTATAGAGGTAGAGATGAGCAGTTGCAAAGAAACCATCAAAGCCCGAAAAGTTTAAGATATCTACTATCTGGCCCTTCAGAGAAAAGAAGAGGATGAGAAAGGCACCAGAATATTTATGGAAGTTCCTGATGGCCTCTGACTCCTCGTTTAATAGCAGAAGGAAATGGTTTCAAGGGCTGTTTCTACCAGTGGCTCAGCTCTGCGAAGGCGGGCCAGTATTGTCTCCTCTCTGCTTCCATTTCATTCATAAAACAGGATTAGTCATGGCTGGTGAATGCATGACAAATAATTAGCTAATACCCCATATGCATTTTGAACACAAGACAGGAAGAGCTGGCTGTTTGTTTTCTGAGGGTAAGAGCAGTATTCTGGCTGGAACAAGAAGCACGCCTTTCTAAGACAGCTGTACAGTAAATACCATTTCATTTCATGCTTACCAAAAAGCCCCTATGATAAGCAATGCACGGATCTTGCCATAGCCCCACATGACATGGGACTGTGATAGTATGTGATAAGGGAAATCCCAAACCGCCCTTTTCCAAGTGGATATTCCCCTCCGAGAAGGCCTGTAGGCAGCCGCCATGGCATCCAGCTGGAATGGCATGATCTTGAAGCCCCACTTCCTCAAGGACTGGCAGTGGTATATTGTCACATGGTTTAACCAGCTGGCACGAAGGATCTGCAGACACAAGGCCTGGCAAACCGAAGTGCCACATCACCACACGCCCTGCATCTAGACCCACCTTGGAGGAGTTAAGTGTGGCCAGCATCCAAAACAGTGGCCCAGGCCATGGGGACCTCAGTGGATGTGTTGGTAGTGATGTTAGACCTTGGTCCTTGAGTTCAGCTGAGAAAGAATTCAGAGCCAAGAACTCCAGTGAAAGAGGTTTATATAGCCCTTTTAGAAATAAAGTCACAGAGGCAGAGACATGAGCTAGCTGGGCGGCGTGGACTCAGGAAACAAGTTACTGAGGCCAAAGGAGCGCCCTTGGAACTTGGGAGAAAAAAAGGAATATGCACTCCAGGAAAGGAGGGTTGAAAGGTGCACGTGTGATCGAGAGAGAGAGCACGCTGGGTCCCTTGCTTTAAGGGTTTTTAATCTGTTTTCTAAAGGTGGGAGTTTTAGGGGAGGTCTCAGCAGACCTCGGTAGAGCATCCATCAGCTTTCCAGGTGTGTCCTTTTGGGGTCGTGGTCTCTACTGATTAGTCAGGTCAGCACTAGGGCAGTGGGTCATTAGTCATTGCATCTGACCCTGTCAGCCATAGCATCACTTCCTCTGGTTTTGCTGCTTTTCTGGACCTGGACCTGAGACATAACTGAGGCTTAGATGTTGTCGCTAGTTTGACCAAGGCTTCGGACCCAAGGCTTCATTCCTAAGATTATTTGATGCTGACCAGACCTCATTATCCTGAGGGCTCGATGCTTAAGGGAGTAGGGAATGGTGGTGCAAGGGCTTGTCCGAGTCCTATGAGGCTCTTCTCCAGCCCCTTGTTCCTCCTCTAAGGGGCTCTGAACTGCATGACTGAGGACATGCTAGGAGAGGAAAGGTCGCCCTGGGGGTGAGATCCTGTTCTATAATAGTTGTCTTCTCTAGTTTTTGCCCACTGCCAGTCACTCAAGACTTTCTGCCCTGATGACATTCCATATCTGGCCTATCATCCTGCTCTGCTCATACCTGCCTAACTGCCTATTCTATCAGATCTGAGGAGGAGCAGCAAATCCACCAAGCCCCTGACCACCAAGTCCCTGAAGGCCAACATGCCTCGGCTGAGGAGTGATGCTCTTCCCCAGGAAGCCCTCGGGCGTCCAAGAAGGGAGAGAGCTCTGCTGAAGAACTCCTGTTGGCCACCCCACTGACAGGACCAGTCATGCCCGTATAGAATGTCTGCAAGAAGGAGAAGGCCGGGTCGTGGCAGAGGAGGAGGAGAACTTTGAGGCGTTCGCTAGTCTTCGCATGGCCTTGGCCAGTGCTTGGCTCTTTGGCATCCAAGCAAAAAGAGCCAATGAAGCTGCAGAACAGGATGTTGAAAAGAAAAACGAAAGTGCTATTGGCGATTTGTGACCTTAAAAAAGGAGAAGAAAAGAAATCCCGAACTGGGATATGCCTGAATGAAGGGGTAGGACTCAGAAAAAGGAAAACATTCCCATTTGTTCTTTATTTCACAGAACAGGAAAACAAATGGCCAGAGTGAGAAAAGCCAAGGACATGCTCAAGGAGCCATGGTATAGACCAGTTCACTGGACAGAAGATGGCTGGAAAGGTAAAGCTGAAGCCAGATTAAGAAGTAATCTGAGTCCTGGCCGGTTTGGCTCAGTGGATAGGGCGTCGGCCTGCGGATTCAAGGGTCCCAGGTTCAATTCCGGTCAAGGGCATGTACCTTGGTTGCAGGCACATCCCCAGTGGGGGGTGTGCAGGAGGCAGCAGATTGGTGTTTCTTATCGATGTTTCTAACTCTCTATCCCTCTCCCTTCCTCTCTGTAAAACAACAATAAAATATATTTAAAAAAAAAAAAAAGAAGAAGGAATCTGAAATACAAACCCTCACGTTTAGATTTTACCCTGGACAATGGGGAGCCACTGGATATTCTAGGCAAGGTAGGTTAGAAAGATTAATCTGGCCATGGTAGGTAAGATAAATCAGAAGAAACTGAACTATAGAGGAAGTGAACTTGAAACCCAGGAAACAGTATTTATCATATCGAGACAGTCTTTGGGTGGAGAAAAGAAACAATTCCTTGTCCTCATTTTAACTTCAATTTTCCTGTCCATGTGTCCCCGGGATCGCCTATATGTTTTATCATCTTTTAATACCTGCTAAATGAGAAAAGCTGGAACCCAGCAAGGAAAGTATTTCAAGGAAAAGAAGTCAAGCCTTGGTGTAAGCTCTCACTCTTTCGGGAGCTATAGGTACGAAAGGTGTAACAGTGGCCTTTGATTTGAAACCACCAGTAGGAGATGAGGTTATTATAGTGAGCAAGAGGGTGGCTGCTCCCCGCCGCGCCCCCCCCCCCCCCCACCAATTTCATCATTTATAACCTCCCAGGCAAGGGAGCTAAGAGTAGCTTTCTCTGCATCAGGTTTCATCAGAGATAAGATTCTGCCCATTCTGAGCTTCTGCATTCCTCAGGTTCTCAATGATCAGCCACTTGAAGCATTACTACACCCTCACACACACCTGGCTTGAGACATCTGTTTTATGGTTACAGTAGAGCTTGCCTTTTGAAGTAGGAGGCAGTACAGAGCAGAGGTGAAAATGTTGCTTCAGAGCAGACCAACCGGGGTGTGAATCCCAGCCTCCTCTACCCAGGGGGTAGTTGCCTTTGAGCTCAAGGTCCTGGAGTACCTACTTCAGGGGTGTCATGAGCGTGACTAGGAAAATGTCTACAAAATGCTCTTTACACTGTGCCTGGCACCCAGATAAGGCTCAATCAATGGAGCTGCCGTCATTTGTTTGCTTGGGGTGCAGTGACACTGGGCTGAGTTAGTCAACCTTTTTATTTTTATTTTTTTGGCCAAGTGAGAGGCACTCCTTTAATTTAACTTTCATATGCCTAACCCAGAAACTCCTTTCCCCATTTGAGTACGTCACCAGATTCCTAGAGGACCTGAGCCCCAGAGACCCAAAGTGCCCAGGGGTTGGGGCTTCAGCAGCCTGGCTGCTGTCCTGTCTCTGGGGACAGCTTGCAGCCTGCCAGCCCTGCAGCAACCATCCCTCTCCCCCGCCCCCCTACCCCCACCCTGGTGCCACACACACACACACACACACACACACACACACCTGTGTCTTCAGAGGAGACAAGAAGTGGAGATCTCAATCCCAGAGCTAGAGGCCTCGAATGCCTTGCCCTGCCATTTCGAGGATATTCAGGATGGTTCTCTGGCTCACTCAAGATCTCACCACCTGTTTAAAGAAGAGTTGGATCTAGAACCCAGATCTGCTCATTTCAATTTCTCTCTTTCCTCAAAGTCACATTTTTAAAAATTCTAAAAACCATATGGTCTACCGTGGGAAACTTGGAAACGAGGGAAAAGTAAAAAAGGGAGAAAGGCATGTATCTATCCCCTTCGCCCAAGGCTTCTACATCTCCATGAAAACTTCAGCCTGTCTTCCAGGATGTCTTCATTCCTGTAACGAAAACCAGGTCTCACACTGTAAACACACTTTGTACTTCCCAATGTAGGTGATCTGTTTCAACAACAAGTTTTGACCTTCAGGAGGATTGAGACCATGTCAGCCTTGATATCACACCTACTATGTGCCAGGCACACAGTAGGCACTCAGTAAATAGTTGTGGAGTGAGTGAATGCCTGTGTGACATTATGTGATATAGCCAATGACTTCGCCATCCTCATTCTGTTGGATATTTAAGTTGTCCTCAGCATTCTGCTAATACAAAAACAATGTTAGACAAACAGCCTTATTCATACATCTTGAATGTAGCTCTATGTCCTTACGATGAACTCTTAAATGAGTAATAACTGGGTCAGAGTACTCACACTGTAAGGCCTTGAATTCCTGCTAACAAATTGCTTTCCAGAAAGGTAATTCTAGTTTACATCCTCCACCGGTGATGCAGGAGAGTGAAAAGCACAGGTTTTCTCCATGGAGTGAGTATGTGAGTTAAGGGGAAATTGTAGAATCTCTCAGTGGGTGTTGTAATGAGGAACTGATGGCTGGACTTGAAGGGCACTCAGTATCTAGCAACCCCACAGCACAGAGTGTCTCTGCACATTCACCAGTGTCATCTGACAGTCTCTCTGTCGAACACTAATGGGCGGCACCTCACATTGCTACAAGAATTATCGGTTCCCTACCATCCAAATAAACATGTGCCACCCACTCCCCTAGGACACAGCACAAAAAAAGCCAACCTTTCCATGTAAACAGTGGCCCACACTGAATGTGTGTCCCTGGCACCAAGTCTGGTTTGCTTGAACTTGTCTATAAATATCTGCAGTTCAAAGGAAATGTCCACAGTGGTTTCTAAATGTCTCCTTGCATGCACGCATGCATGGAAGACTCCATGTGAACCTCAAAATGCATTTTTTAATACTAGTTTCTTAGCAAACGTTTAGTTCTTCCTCATGTAAATTCCAAATGAATGCATCTATCAACGGATTGTCTCCCTCAAGGTCAAGGAGGTCATCTGTGAAAATGGAAAGAGCTGTGTAGGTCCTGATCCAGAAAGCCCCAAGCCCACACTCCCTGGGGCCAGCAGTCACTCAAAAGCATCTCATCAAGGAAGAGGCTCCCACATGCACCTGTGCCTTCTCTCCTTGCACCCCACCCCCAATACTGTGTACCAAGAAAGACACTCCTAATAGGACATGATGGTGACCTTGATTCTCCAGCCCCACTGACCCTCCCAGTCCTTCCGGTCTCTCTTCTCACAATGCTGAGTTGTCTGTTCAGGGTAATCTCTAGCTTACCTCCCAAACCTTTTTTGGACAGAGCAAATGATGAACAATTATCTCTGTTTTCTACATAAGAAAGCTTGGATTCAAATGCCAACCCTGCCCCAGAATCGCTGCAACCACATTACCTTCCATGTCTTCACTTCTCCACCTTTAAAATGGGGTGATTTCTACATCTCTCTTGGTTGTTTCGCAAGAAATTTACAAGAAACTGCAGCATAAAAATCTTTCATACATTCTGAGAGGCAAAGCATCTCTCTAAATTCAATGTATTCCTTTGTTAGGACTTCTGCTTTCTTAACAATCAAACACTGCTTTTCCACCCAAATCATCTGCACACCATAATCTCCAATGGCAATGTTATCAAGATATCTCCTTGAAAAAAATCCATATACCTCTTCACAACCAATTAACATTAGCTACTTTCCCCTTCTAGCCTTTTCCTATAAACACACACATACACACTCACACAATATGGACTCCAAAGTCTTTTCTTTGACTCAAACTACAAGACTCCAGTCCTCCACAGATAAAAATCTCAGAGCCCGTGTTCACATTAATCCATGAAATAACTCTAATAGTTCAGCATGCCACACAGCAAGTCAATCAGAGGACTGAGAAATAGTTCCGAATCCATGTTTCCAGTTTTCTTGTCATATGAACAAGAATGAATTTATTTGAGAAGAAAATGCCAAGGTGACATTTGGAACTACCACGTTTGTGGGGGCAGGAGACCAACATAGAAGACATTTTGCATTCTCTTCTACAGCAGTGGCATTGCCAGGTCCGCCACCCCATAGGCACACAATTCAGCCAACTCACTCTTGGGGTCCGACATCCATGCACATGGATATCTGCTTCCTTCAGCAACTACAAGGGAATTCTCCAGTAAGAGGCCTCTTGGGGAGGTGGGCTCGTGGAGAGAGTCAGAAAGCCTGCCTCTAAAGAAACCCATTTGACTATAGAGTAAGATTTCTTGAGTTAAAGGGAAATAGACCAAGGGGGTCAGGTATGAAAGTGGGGGTGGGGGAGAGAGCAGAAGACCAACACAAGGGCACGCCTGCCACTAGAGGCACACGGACCACACCCCCTAGTTCCTAAGCCACTGAAGTGCTACTTTCACAGGAGGGTCTGCTTGTGACATGGGGCAAAGCCAATGGCTCATGTCCACCCATTAAAAAAAATACTTTTTTTTATTGATTTCAGAGAGGCAGGGAGAGGGAGAGAGACAGGAACATCAATAAGGAGAGAGAATCATTGATCGGCTGCCTCCTACATACCCCCTAATAGGGACTTAGCTTGCAACCCAGGCACGTGCACCTGACCGGGAATCAAACCGTGACATCCTGGTTCATAGGTCAATGCTCAACCATTGGGCCACACCAGCCAGGCTGTCCACCCTATTGTCTACCCTTTAAGGGCAATTGCTCTGGACCCAGAGCGGGACAGAGGTGATATCCAGATAACCTGCAGCTCCTGACATTCCCCACGCTTGCGTTACTGAGGCAGGAAAGGGGCCCTGTGCCTAGAAAGCTGCCTTTGACCGCGCCTACCTATGGGAGCTCGCTGACAGACCAAACTCCCAGAAGTGTGCCTAGACCGGGACTTAATGAAGCGTGCGCAGCAGGATGCATTATTTGACTGAGCTCCTAACACCACTACTTCACGAGGAGCAGGCCAGGCCGAAAGCCTTACAGGTACTTATTGCTTCAGCACCCACCCGCTGAGCTGCAGACCTGTAAAGGCCTCCTGTGGGCCACAGCTGCCACACAGACCTTCTCCCAGCTGCGTCAGAGCCCAGGGCCCCACTGAAAGGGTCCCTTCTCTTCTCTTCTTTCCTCCAGGTCTTGGTTAGCGCCCTTTGCGTAAACTTCTGCAATTCCCTGGAGCCCAACCCAACCCACTGTAAGTGGGCCTTGGAGCTCTGCCCCCTCCAATGAGTCCTGGAACCACTGGGACTTCAGGGTCTTTTTCCCATAAGGAGGGACAAGACCAGCTCTTTCCCGAAGTTTCTTCCAGCTGAGAAAATGAATATTCTCTCTTTTACCTTCTTAAAACTCTGTCCCGGTGCCTTTGACAGAAATAACTCTGCAGGCTCGCTTGTTAAGTGAATCTGGAACAGCGAGCATGCCAGGGAAGTCCCCCAGGGGCCGCCTTTCCTCCCTGGCATCCCTGGGGCATCGCTTGGCGTGCAGGCAACATCTTCCCACCACTGGTGTAAAGGCTGAGTCTCCACTTTCCCATTTGTAGTCGGTGGGGCAGACCCATGAATCCTAAGGCCTCGTTCAGAGTGAAGAGCCCAGGAATCTGTAAATAGAAATCTCAAGCAAACCAGCCCAGGCCAGGGCAGCAAGAGAGAAGATCGAGGGTCGACCAAACAACCCCAAAGCAGGCACAGACATCAGCTTCCTCTCATTTTACTCCTGATGCCCGGATGTTGATGATGTCCATACAGGTAAAAGCTGAGCCAGCCAGTCCTCTACCTCCCACCCAGCCCTGGGGGCACCGAAGGGTGACCAGTTATGATCAGGGGAGGCGAGGATCACCCAGTCACAGGATGCTCTCCACGCCACGCCTGGTTGCCAGGATACGTAACTCTTCAAACCGGGGCCTGAGCCCTGAAAATGGCCACACGCAGACTACCCCGCCGCCAACAGTCCGGACACGGGGCTCTGGCCCTTGTTATCAGTTAACAAGGATTTCCTCGGCTCGCCTTCGGATTGATATGTTTTCCGTGCTTCGTGTTACCTGTCAGTAACTTGTCACGACGTAGATGTCAGCCCCAGAACCCGCCAGGAGGTAGGGGACGCTGGCTGCCACGTCTCGGTTCGTTCTGCAGGACTCACCGTAGCCTGAGCATGACAGTCCCGCAGGTTAAATCTTCATCACTCCTGGCCTGCCTGTCTTAACACCGTCCATTCGTGTGTTTTTTTGTATCGTTGAGTGTATTCACTCACTACCCGTTTGAAAAACAATGTGATGCCTCGTGTGTGTATATTATTATACAGTTTAAATGAAAAGAGCTTTTAAAAGACACAACGGGTATTCCTGTGAGTCGTCACTCAAGCACGGGTGGCTGGGGACTGAGGAGCTTCCAGAATTGTTCAGATTCCAAGGAGGACACTATTCCCCTGCCTCCACCTCATCTAAATATCTCCACTCACTCAATCTACTTCACGCTCAGGAGAGGAGCATCCCGTTGGAGTAGTTTCAGAGAGTAAGGAGCCACACACACCTTAAACAGCCCCTACAGGAAGCTCATTCCTCACCTCCTATTATCTAGTGTCTAAGATCCATTACTCTTCATTCATACTAGTGTGTAAATGACTGATACCAGGGTCACTCCCTAAGGCAGACTGGAGAGAAAGCGAGGGGTCTCTGAGTCCCAGGAGGTGTAGAGGCACATTGTCAAGGTGTGTCCGAAGAGGCAGGGAGGACAAAAGACAGAAAGAACAGGCTGTGACACCCAGAAAACGAGGTCACAGCACTGTACTCCTGAGGAGAGGACTCTACCTCTTCCCAATCTGGATTTAAAAAGAGGAGCATGTCATTATCCAAGGAAGGGTCATCTGTCCACTCTTGGCTTACCTGGTGCCTAAGCAGAGCTGGGGAAAGGCTCGCTGGCCACGCTTACTTCCATCTCCCCAGCGTTCCCGGGGGAGGGCGGGAAGGAACGCAGCTGAGACCATGGGCTCCGTCACGGGGCAGCACTAATGCGGACACGGGAGGTGCCAGCTCACGGCCCCAGCCAGGTGTCCAGGCTGGCCAGGCCATCTGCGGTGGGAAGCGTGTGCTCTAGAGCTTGCTGGGGAAGCCATTTAGAAGGGGAGCTTAGCTTAAAAATCAGGCAGCTTCAGGAAGTTTCCTCAGCCCTGGTCCCCATGACAATGTGGGGCCTCAGAACTTGGCTCTTTCCCTCATGCAGCTTGGGGAAGACTGATGTGTCCATAGCCAACAGCCTGTGGGCCGGGGCCCAGGAAACAAGTCAGTGCCAACAGGAAACGCTGGGGGAAATGCTGGGAAGGGACTAGACTTCAGTTTCAGGTTTCCAAAACTCTGGCATGGAAACATTTTTTATTTTTTAAATATATTTTTATTGATTTCAGAGAGAAAGGGAGAGGGAGGGAGAGATAGGAACATCAATGATGAGAGAGAATCATGGATCGGCTGCTTCCTGCATACCTCACACTGGGGATCGAGTCCGCAACCCAGGCATGTGCCGTGACCAGGAATCGAACCGTGACCTCCTGGTCAATAAGTCAATACTTAACCACTGAGCCACGCCAGCCAGACTGAAAACCTTTTGGAAATTGCCTATTTAAAACGTAACCGCCATACCTTTCAACGCTTTGTACCCTGACACCAGAGATCCACATTCAAAAATAAACTTCAGTTGTCTACTCAGAAATGCTCCAAAACGTAAAAAATCAGTGAAATAAGAAAAACCCACTGTGGGTGAAGATGTAAAGCAACAGGCACCCTTAGGGTTGATGAGAGCCTTAATGAGCCCTGTTCTTTTTAGAGGCATACTTAACACTTTCTATTACATTTAAACTACACCATGGCTTTGACCCAACAACTCTCCTTCTAGGCGCTCACTGTCCAGAAGTGCACAACTGTGCAAAAAAAAAACATACACGCATGAGGATTATTTCAGCATCACTTATAGCAGTGGAAACCTGCAAAGAACACCATGTCTATCCAAACGGGATTAGTTAGCTAAATCCTGGGTCATCCATGTAATGGAAATTGGCAGCTTTTAAAAGAAAACGGTAGAATGAGGCATCGGAGGATAAAGGTGGTCAGAGAGAGGATCATGCTTCGGAACTCATGTCAGGTCTATTGTCTGCAGAACAAGATCAGATATGTGAACACATGTACAGAGAGTCTTTGGCGGGTGGGTCATTGGGGACTTTAAACTCGCCATGATTAAGTGCTTCTAAATCGGTTAGGATTTTAATGTCTTGGTTTTCGCACTCAACAATAACTTGCAATCGTAAAAAGGAAAAAAGTGAATTCCTCCAGCTTCGGGCTGTTAAACCGTCCTTGCCCCATATCGTGTCCTGGCAGGTGAGTGAGGGCTGTGCTTGCGTGTTGGGGAGGACACTGGCCATGGGCTCTGCATTTAATCCCAGCAGCTCCACTGGCTAAGTTGCTCCAAACTCCAGCTCTTCCAACACCTTCCCGCTAAAGACACTTTGTTCTTGAGAAGTGGCGGGGGTGATGGACGGCAGGACTGTGACTCAGGAGGGTCCGCTTAGCAAGTGTCCTTCCCGTGTTCCAGTTTCCTCATCAGCAAGACTCGGGGCTTACAGGGCTCGTCTGATATTCTCTCACCTGAGGACCTGCACTTCCCTGGCCACACCCTCATGGAAGGGGTGCCCAGGCGGCCTTTGCTGAGGTGCTGGAGGACAGAGGCGGGGCCTGAAGTCCGGAAACCCTGGGGGAAAGGACCAACTGAGACAAGTCTCCCCCTTCCCCATGTCAGCAGCTTTGGTGCAGTGTGAGCCCAGGGAAGAGGACAGGAGGGTTTTAATGCAGGAAAAGCACAAGCATGTCTTTGAGGGTCTCAACTGGAGAGCCGAGTGCTTAGAGATGGGTTGGGTTGCCACAAAACGAGGAGAAAGAAGGCAGATACTACCAGCATTTTGTGGGTGGGGCACAGGTGCCAACGTTGCCACAAGGGGGCCAAGGTTCACACCAGTCCATCCGCGCAGCCCACAGAGTAACACCACAGGGCCCTGGCAAGACTAGCGGCCATCGGCTTCCTTACCTGGCAAAGGGCTGGGCAGGGGCTGCGTGCTGGGGCAGGTGGCGAAGGAAAGCAAGGAGGCAAAATTGCAAACTGCCGAACCCCGAAATGCCCATTCTGGATCTTCCATGGTAATTATCGTACTTTCCCTTTAACAAACCCTGATAAATAATTAAACCTCATTAAAGGCCCCACATCGCTAATGTTACTGACCAAGTCCTAACCACAAAAGGGGCTTTGGACCCTGCAGACCCAAGGCCTTCATCTCATGTCTGTCCTGGGCCCAGCTCTCCCACTTGCCTAGTTTGAGTGGGGGTCCCAGGCCCACTGTTGTCTGGTGTGAACTCCCGGAAACAGAGACCCATCTACCGCATCCCCCACGGAACCGCCGGCACTGGGAACAATGGCTGGCACATAGTAGGTATCAGTAAATATTTTTATGAATGAATCAGGTAGCATAAAGGGCATAATCTACATAGGCAGGCAGGCAGTAAGTTGTGTGGCCCTGGGCAGGTCACTTAACCTCTGAGCCTTTGGTTCTTTATCCGAGAAGCAGAATCACAGCAACCCCTTCCCAGGGCTCCAGGGAAGACGGGACTAACGTGTGGAAGATTGAGGGTGAGCTGCCCAGTCCACAGCAGGTTCTCAGAAAACGGGGACTAGTACACCCGGAACCAGCACAAAGTAAAATCGAAAGAAAAAAAGTAGGAGCTAATATTGTATCACCTTTATTAAAACCTCCAACTCACACCGCAGCCCAGGCGTCTCCTGCAATCGTGAGTATCACATAGAAGTTACACAATTCGGTCAACTTGCCCTTTGGGAGCTGCTAGTTAATAACCAACACAGCATCAGTTCTTCTGCACACCCGATGCTCCTCCATCTCCTGCAAAGCGGCATACTCAGAACACTTCCAGGTGTTCCAGTCTCCAGAACCTTCATGAAGCGCCCAGAAAGGTATGTGCGGCAGAGGCCACGCAGATCAACAAGGAGAACCAGCAGGTCAGTGGGCAGGTCTGTAGGCAGTTCTAGTTCAGCCGAGGCCCAAACCGTTGAGGTTTCATTCTGATCTGACATCCCGATTCCTGAGCCTGTTCATGTAGGAAAATCCAGTGCAGCAAGTGTAGAATCAGGAGTCGGGTACCCAGGTTCAAATCCTGGCTCCGCCACTCTTAACTGTATGACCTTGAGCAAGTTATTAACCACTTGAAACCTCAGTTTTCTCATCTGAAAAAAATGGGGAACAACAGTGCCTACAAGGAGGAAAGGGGTAAGGAAGGCAGAAGATTGTATTTTTCTTGGCTTTGTGGAAAGTCATGGAAATCAATCAGCCCATCAGCAGAAACACTCCCAGAAGCAATCCCTTCTAGGGATACTATCTCTCCTGTGTCTCTCATTTATGTTAATTCTACGATCATCCTGAGTCCTCTCTGAGGTGTGGAGGAAAGAATTTGCTGGTGAAGCAGTGGCTGCCTCTACAGGAACCAAGCAGAGTGATTGACACATTGAGGTCTTCAATAGATACCTGTTGAATAACTGACTGATTCCTAAGTCAAAAGATTTTGAGTCCATCACACCCATTAGACCCAACTAAGTGCAAACCAAGGCGAGTGAAGTTCTTAGCATTTCTGAAACCAGGGCCTTGAATCTGTATTAATAAAAAACTGTTATGACTACCTTTGTGGGGTTTTTTGTTAGTTTGTTTTTTCATTTGGGACACTTCCCAACTGAAGAGTCTGGGAATTTATGCTGGAGA
The DNA here is from genome assembly GCA_004026665.1 of Murina feae. NCBI lineage: Eukaryota > Metazoa > Chordata > Mammalia > Chiroptera > Vespertilionidae > Murina > Murina feae. Next base: position 17,281 of record PVJC01011325.1, on the reverse strand, counting down.
CCAGTCATTGCCAGTAATAGAGAAATGTGCCTGAAGACTGGTCAACCTTAATTGCTCTGAATGGTGGGACATTGATAGTTAAAGCAACCCTCCACCTGTTACTGATATGTAAATTCTTGTTGCCTGTTTGTTGTCGGAATTTCCTGCCCTAAAGATATGGTTGTTTTCCCATTCCCTTAATAAAAGCTTTGAGCAAGGCCAGATCAGTGGGCAGTCTCATCCACTAGAGGTAGACTCCATGCCCGGTCCCCATTATTCTCAAATTAATTCCTTCTAGTTTCTCTCTTCATTTTGTGTGTGGCCTTCTCCAGAACTCGAACCCTGAACAGGAACTCTGAACCACACTGGATGTGTAAGAGGCTCCCACACATAACTATGATTGGGTAACCCAGAGAAGGTATGAACCACTGCTCCAGCTAGCAAATATATAGTGATATTCTCTTAGGTATAAGAATAAACAAGCCCATTGACCGCCATGAGGGCTGGAGCTCATTTGTCATGCTCACAGCCAGGTCTTCAAGGCCTACAGTGCCCAGAACATAGTAAGTGCTCAGTTAAAGTATGTTGAATAAAAGCATGCAAAACAAATGAATGGAGACATAGAGGGAATATTTAAAAGGTGGAGATGGTTGTTGCAGAGTCCAGACCTGGACCGAAATTTTCTGAAGCCCCATTTGGTGGCCTTCACTACTTCTCCAAACAGCTTTTAGAAGAGGTGGGAGATGGCGAATACAAAGAATCGTGGACGAGAAAGATTTGCAGAAATAAGAAGTGGATGCAGGTGAGTTCATAAGAAAATGGGACAGTCATTTCAGGACATCTGTCTTGTCTGCAGGAGCATCACTCTTGATGTCAGAGCACCTAGGAGATTTGGAGGAAGGGTGTGGCACGGTGAAACAGCAGGTCAGAGATGACTAAGGCTCCTACTGCTTCTGCAACCCGGGCTCTCAGGCTTCTTCCCTTTAAGAAATGTCCATCATTCCCCGGCCAGTGTAGCTCTGTGGTTGAGCATCAACACGGGAACCAAGAGGCCACTGGTTGGATTCCCAGTCAGGGCACTTGCCTGGGTTGCCGGCTCGATCCCCAGTGGGGGACATGCAGAAAGCAGCCAATTGATGGTGTTCCTCTCTCACTGATGTTCCCATTCCTTTCCCTTCCTCTCTCTCTACAAAATCAATAAAAACATATTTCTTTTTAATGTCCATCATGTCCTATGTCCCTTACCATCTGCATCTTTTCCCTTTGCTCTTTGGGCCTTGCAGACTCAGCTCTACTTGTCCCTATGTTAGAAACACACAAGGTGCATTTTGGAGACAGCCACTTGGGCTCTGTTGAGGGACTTCCTTTCCTCCTGGGAGCAGTGTATTGCTCTCTCTCCAAAAACTCAGTATGCAGGTCAACCACGCACACCAACAGCCTCTTTGATGCCCTTTTACAAAGTGTTTTCCCATGCACTTCTCAGAAAATTACCCTATTTTTTCTGTACTCAGCAGGGAGATACAACACAACTGAGAGCTTGGCTATTATGCTCGTGAATAATTTGAGGTTCAAGTGCAGCCTTGGCATGCCTGAAAGCAAATAATTACCAAAAAGTTTTCCAGTTGCCCCCCACAATCTGCCTGCTACTTAGTCTCGAGGGAGGGAACCCCTTAATGGGATCTGTCTGAGCCTCAGAGTAAGAGCCATCCAGACCCCCTCTGGCTCCCAATCAACAAGTACAGCAACAAGTTTTGGCCGATGCAGCCCTGGAGGAGATAAAGTTCTTAACTGGAGATTAGCCACGCTCATGCCAGCCCCCTCACAGCCAAGAGTCAAAGTCGGTATTTGCCGAGTGGAAAAGGACAAAAGGAAACCGATTCCGTCGCAAGCTCTCCAAACGAGCTGGAAAAAGGAATGATTCTCTACCTCTTAGCCCATCCGTCTCCTCGTCTCCTCTCATAAGAAGGCTAAGCGAATAGGTGCTGACTTGGAGGGAATCTCAACATTTTGGTCGCTGAATCATAGATTCTCTATATAGAATTGTGCACGATGTGTCCTTTACAAAAGCAATAAAGTCATTTTTTTAAAAACCTATGGTCACTTACAGAGACAATGACACCGTGGGCATTTTAGATCAGCAAAGGCTTGGGAAACCTTAGAAAGGGGACTAACTCCTAAAAGGTCGCACTATTTCTTGACAGTTACTGAGGAGCTGGGTTAAAAAACAAACAAACAAACAAAAGAACCAAGATGGCGGCATGAGGTATACACCTAAATGCGCAGCCTCCCACAACTACATTATAAAAATACAACTATAAAGATAAACGGCCATCTTCCAGAACCAAGGGAGGTGAAGCTTTACAACTAGAAGGCAAGAGAAGGAGTGCATTGAGACTGAGTAGAAGTTCCCGGCACCAAAACTAAGAGGTACAGACACGCGCGAAACAGGCGGTGCGAGAGAAAGGGGGCGGCAGCAGCACCTGGGTCCGTGGCTTGAAAGGAGATTATAAACTCCGGGGTCGCACTGAATTCGATGTGGGCTGTCGGGCAACGGGCAGAAGATGAGTGGCATTCTAGCATAGCTGTTTGCAGTGAACACTGATGCGGAGACTCTGGGACTCAGGGGCATGCAGACACCAGAGCATGGAGATGCCCAAACCAGGAGAAGCCACGGAGTCGGTGGAGGGGCAGCCATCATAGGTTGCTCTGCCCCAGTGATTCTGGGACCCCTTCCCACCCAACTTACAACCCCACCCCAGATTTGCGCCTGCCTGCCTGCAAGCATAACCTAAGGGACTGCAGCTGGGACAAAACTCCAAAAGTTCCAAACCCCAAAAAACAAGGAGAAAGGCCTGCAGGTCATTTCCTCCCAGTGATACCTCCCAGTGATAACTACAACAAGACTGTGCACCCAGCCTTCAAAGGCGTACAATAAGAGTGTCCACCCAGGTGATTGGGGAGGTTGAATCACTGGGCCCTATAGGACACCTAGCGCGGAAAGCCACATTATCAACACAGGGAAGCAGCCAAAATGCGGAGACAAAGAAATAGATCACAAATGACAGAAATGGAGGAAAACAAACTACTGGATATAGAGTTCAGAATTACGGTTTTAAGGTTTTTCAAGAATTTTCTAGAATCTTCCAATAAACTTAGTAATATTATACAGAGATCCAACAGCCGATTAGAGGCTTGCAAGAATAAAGTCAAAGATTTGAAATATGAAAAAGCAAAAAGCACCCAACTGGAAGAGAAAAAAGAAAAAAGAATCCATAAGTGTGAAGATAGTGTAAGGAGCATCTGGGACAACTTTAAGCATACCAACATCAGAATTATAGGGGTACCAGAAGAAGAGAGAGAGCAAGAGATTGAAAACCTATTTGAAGAAATAATGATAGAAAACTTCCCCTACCTGGTGAAAGAAATAGACTTACAAGTCCAGGAAGCTCAGGGAATCCCAAACAAAAGGAATCCAAGGAGGACCACACCAAGACACATCATAATTAAAATGCCAAGGGCAAAAGACAAAGAGAGAATATTAAAAGCAGCAAGAGAAAAACAGTTAGTTACCTAAAAGGGAGTACCCATATGACTGTCAGCTGATTTCTCAACAGAAACCATGCAGTCCAGAAGGGAGTGGCAAGAAATATTCAAAGTGATGAATAGCAAGAACCTACAACCAAGATTACTTTACCCAGCAAAGCTATCATTCAGAAGTAATGGTCAGATAAAGTGCTTCACAGACAAGAAAAAGCTAAAGGAGTACATCACTACCAAACCAGGATTATTTGAAATGCTGAAGGGCATTCTTGAAGAAGAAGAAGGAGAAGAAGAAGAAGGAGGAGGAGGAGGAGGAGGAGGAGGAGGAAGAGGAGGAGGAAGAGGAGGAGGAGGAAAATGGTAAAAATAAAAAGTATGAACAACAAAGTGACAACAAATACATATCTATCAACAAGTGAATATAACAAGTCAATAGAAATATCTGATGAACAGAATGAACTGGTGAATAGAATATAAGTAAGGGCATAGAAAGGGAATGGACTGACAATTCTCAGGGGGAAGGGGGCATGAGGGGTATGGGAAGAGACTGGACAAAAATCTTACATCTATGGATGAAGTCAGTGGTGGGGGTAAGAGCACGGGATGAGCGGGGGGAACCAGGTGGACGGGAGCTATGGGGGTTAAACAAAAGGAACATCTGTAATAATCTGAACAATAAAGATTTAATAAAATAAAAAAAGCGTTCTTTCAACAAGAACGAATTGAAATCTGCACCCAAACCATTAGCCTTTGGTGGACAATGACAGTATATTCATTTTGGAAGACATCTTAGAATTCTCGGGTGTGTAGCTGTAAATTTACAGATCTGGAAAACGGGGGTAGGGGGTCGGGGTCCAGCAAGGTTAAATGGCTTGACCTAGAACTCCCAGTGGTCGGGCTATGTGAAGCCTGGAACACGAGTCGCCCAGTCTTCATGCCTCTTGTACCTGCTACACCCGCAGGCGCTGTGCACCACACCGCCCTGCCAGGCAGCAGCGGCCAGGGAGTGCTTTTGCTGATGGAAGTCATTTCTCACTCAAGCTCCTGATCAGGGCGGAGCGGAAGGTAGCACGCCCATTCTCACTCATGTCACACGGCTCTCGCTGCCGCGCCTGTCCCCGCAAGTGCCAGCTGGGTTTGGAAGGCGTGTCCATCACCTGCATCGTGGAACCCAGAGCCCTTTGCTAGGAAGGTAAATACCCGCATGGTGTCGGATTCCTCCTCAGGGCTGCACTCCACCCCCTGTGGCTGTGGAACTGGGTGATGAGCAAGGGAGGCACTCAGGTGCGTGGGATGACTCCCGGCTCAAGGCCGGACAGCCGGAGGGGAAGACGTTGTCAACTCCGCGCCAGCTGCGCAGGAACTCGGAGGCCACCCGGCAGCCCGGTCCCAGCTGAAATTCTCCCAGGAGCCCACGCACTCTTAACTGGGATCCTCGACTCACTTTCCTTTCGTGGACAACCAACTTGCTTCCCGATGGGGCGACGGGGCGAGGGAGGGAGCTTCTTTTTCTTGCATTTTGCTCAAAAAGACAGGGACATCCTCGTTACACCGTTTCGCTCAGCGCTCCGGTACAGGCCTGCAGGCCATCTAACAGGCTGCCGCCCCGAAATGACACATTCGAAAGGTCAGAGCTAAATGCCAAGTGCTTCGATTAGACGGGAACACTCTTTTTTTTTTTTTCTTTTTGGTGGATGTAGTAGTCATTGTATGTGGAGGATTTGTGTAATCTGCGTGGATACAGGTGTTGACAGGTGTCTCTCCCCCTCCTCAGAAACATCTACCTGGCACCCGACACCCAGTTTCCCCCTGTACAACCCATGCCAATGATATGCACACACGGGCGCTGCGCCCGGGGAACACTGGTGTGTCAGAGTGGATGGTGAACCCACGCTCGGCCTGGAGGAGGGACCTCGTCAGGCTGCATCCAGGCGTCCCTCCCAGATCAAATCTGCACACAATAGGCATTGCCTTTATTGCTCAAAGGGACAAATCAGCGGGAACATAAATTAAGTAGTCTTCATGCACTCACAGCCATGCTCTGAGTCCCTAACTCGGCTAGGTATTGAGGAATCTGCAAAGAAGCACCGAGTCCCAAACCCCCAGCCTGGCACTCAGTCCCTCGCATGCTAAACCTGCTCACCTGTCCTGGCCGAACCCATCCCCCTCTCTCCTTGACATTTCCAGGGTGGACCCGCTTTCCTCGCACCCAGACCTCTCACCAGGCTGCCCCAACACCGCTCCTGCACATCTTTCTCGGACCACCACCAAGCCCCCGACACCTTCTGCCTGCCTCTCAAGTACCCAACACACACTGATACGTAGTAAGTGTTCATTTGATGTTTATTAAATAAATAAATCAGACATTCCTGAAACACTGAGCAAATATGTTTAAAAGAGCTGAAAATGTACACGTTACAAATGTACCACACACACAGACACCAAATCCTCTATATACAAGGAGTACGTATAAACACTATTGAAGCCCTAGCCGGTTTGGCTCAGTGGATAGAGCGTCGGCCTGGGCTTCATGCCCGTAGGGAGCAAGTACCTTGGTTGCAGGCTCCTCCCCCACCTGGGCCCTCACATCGATATTTCTGTCTGTCTTTCCCTCTCTCCCTAAAAACCAATGGACGAATATCCTCAGGTGAGGATTAAAAATAAATAAATAAGTAAATTAAACAAACAAACAAATAACGATTGAAGTCTTCTAACAAGGTCTGGAGTCTAGGTAACAGTATTGCACCAATGTCCGTGTCCTGGTAAGATATCATTGTGGGGGAAGCTGGAGGAAGAACCAGTGGGGTCTTATCTACATTCTTGGTTTTTTTTGTTTGCTTTTGCAATTTCTGGGTGTATGATCATTTCAAAATAAAGAGTCGCCGACAAATACACCACACACAAAAGGCACCAAATCAGCAGCTGACGAGGGACCAGGGACACCCCAGTTCCCCCTGCAGGGCCCCTTCGTGTGGGCACGCCTGCCACCCTCCCAGGTAAGGAATTCGTCCCACCCTTTCTCTCCTACTTCTTTCCCTCAGGTCTCCGCTGAAATTTCCTTCTTTCTGAGACATCTCCCCAGACACCAGCACCCCAAGCCCTTCCCCACACAGCTTATCTACTTCCTGCAGGAGGCCAAGAGAACAGCGCCGCCTTCGCCCCACTGGGGCCAGGCCATCTCCTGGCCCACAACACTCAAGCAATAGCTTGTGAACGAATAATAAACATAATGACAAAGGTGTATCAGAAACAGATGCTGAGCCTGGTGTTGTTGGCCTTAAAGCCTTACTAGTTAAGATAACATTAAAAGCCAAACGCTTTACTAAACACAGCCCTTCACCATGATTCACAGGACAGGACTAGGGAGCACACTCTTGATGTCTGGAGTTGGAACCCGAGGGCCCGAGGGCCAGTGCCACAGCACAGGCCTCCGGCTGGGGCTGCCGCAGAGGAGAGACAGGGCCTGCCCACAGGGGCCTCTGCTCTGGACCATCAGCCTTCTGTCTAGGGAGATAACCCTGTCAGCATCGACGTTTCCATTCATGAACGCCTCCTGACACACCAGGGAGCTTGGGGCCTGCGCCTCCACCTTCTGAGTTCTGCCGGCTGCGGGAATGCCAGGGGCTACTTAACTTGGGGAAGCAAACCTCTCCACGGCAGGTGGGCCACTTTGGTGAGCTCTCCTGATCATGTGGACAGTTCCCCCTTTTCTCCCTTATGGGGACCCCAACACTGGAAGAAGCACCCACGGTAGAATGCATTGGACTGGGATGTTGAGGAATAGGGCCAACGCCGCCAAAAGCTGTCTCACGGTCCCGCCAGTGTCGCTCAGTAGCTGAGCATCCGCCACCTGTGAACCAGGAGGCCATGGTTCGATTCCCAGTCAGGGCACGTGCCCAGGGTTTCAGGCTCGATCCTCAGCAGGGGGTGTGCATGAGGCAGCCGATTAACGATTCCCAGTCCTCACTGATGTTTCTATCTGTCTCTCCCTTCCTTTCTCTGAAATCAATAAGAACATTTTTAAACGCCATCTCACAAGGCACCCTTGCTCCAGGGCCAGAAGAAGTGGGGGCTCCCCCCCTGATGGTTTGCCGGTGGACCCTGCAGTAAGATGAAATAGACCCCAGGTTCCATCAGCAGAGTGGACACAGGGCCACCAACACATGAGGAAGTGCCATGGATAGGAGGCACAGAGATGCCTCTGTCTTCCTCCTGCTTCCCAGCCTGCCCCACGACTCAGACCTGGGTGTTCCTGCACTACCTGCAGCTGAGAGGCAGCTCAAGTATCTATTCGCACAGCCTTCCTCAGAACCCTGGCCCAGAGGTGCCATCCTCCCCGCCAACTAGGAAGCAATCCGGGCGTCATAAACACAGGGCCAGCGTGTCTAGCACAAACTTACACGTGATCCCTCTTCCCAGAAACCTTCGCTGAAAAAGCTCCCGTTACAGTCTCCGAAGTGGCTCCACCCCCTGGCTCAACTCTCCAGCAGCACTTAGCAGGAAGTCTCCAGAGGCCCACACAAGCTGGGTTCACACCAAAGGCCGCATGCAAAGGGGTTCCCCGGGACTCACAGATCCATGTGTTACCAGGAATGTAAAGAGGGATCCAACACCTCCAGCCCGAGTCGTTCATCACCCCAGGGACTGCAAAGCCTCTTCCGCCCCCTTTGGCAGAGGAAGGCTGGATGGTTGGTGCCCTCACCTGGGGCAAAGGCCACTCGTGGAATTTTTCCCACTGAAATATTCACTCTGGAGCTGTCCACATGTCATAGGCTTAGGAGATCATGCTGGGTCGTATTGGAAAAAAATGCTTATTCCAGGCTTTAGGTTTTCGTGAAGTGTTCTTTTCACAAGGCTGATTATTTGAGGAGGATATTGGGGTGGTCCCCACTGCATTAGCTTTATTTCTTTTTATAAACTTCCCCCTCACACACACACACACACTCACACACACACACAGAGTTTCTACCAACTGCCTCCAATGAGTCCCAGTGTGAACACGACTGAGCACAGGTGCAGGGAGAAGTCAGCCACAAACGCCCCGCCCATCTCTCCAGGAGCCCCGGGTGCTCCAGGCCCCAGGGGCTCCCCAGTGCCTCTGGTCCATCATTTCCCCTTATTTCCCCTCCTCATCTCTTTTCCTCTCACCTCTTCCTAAATCACAACTCAGCCACCGAGGCACACACGGTACTCTGCTTAAAGCAAAGTGAGACGGAAGTACATTCACTGCCCCCCAGGCCTGCCACATCGGGGCAACTATTTTGCTACCAAATATGACTTTGCCAAACTAAAACAACTCCCCTTACTTCTCCTCTTTTTCACCTCTCTTCCAATTGATAGCCAGCGTAGGGGACACCTGTTTTGTGTCATTTGCTATACCCCCTGACTGTGCAGACAACTGTTTTGCCCACGAGCACGAACCCTGCTCGTGTTAGAAAGGTTCTTGGAGTCCTAATTAAGAGCCAATTCCAGGCACAGCGAGATACGGCTCACCGAGGTGAATCAAGACCTTGCCCACCAGGACTCCACAGCCCAGTGAAGGACACACTTCATGCAGCAGTTACTACACAGTGTGGTAAGCGCGGTAATGAAGGTAGGGACCAACTATCATGACGGTTTGCAAGGTACATGGCCTCTGTAGTTAAAGCAAACCCTTGCACATGAGCAAGAAAATTTAGGAGCATGGGCAGCTGAGCTCAAGAACCTGGACCAGCCTGAGTTTTTCCCTTCTCTGGGGCTTCCCCAGTTCAATGACTTCCAAACACCACGCAGATCCCCCGAGCACACAGCCTAGCAGGGAGCACAGGGTTTCATGATGGGAAAAGAGAAGGCAGCGGCAAGGGGCACATCTGCATCTTTATCTAGAGAACGTGGAGAAAACCAGGAATGACAACGCTCACTCAGACAGAGATGGCCACAGCCCCTGGCACCGAGCCTGTGCTAGTTCTCGCTGCTGGTCCCCTGCCACAGGTGGTGCTGATGATCAGGAATTCAGAAGGATCCGGCCTAGGCTGGGACCTGCCCGGCGCCCCTAAGCCCAGACACTGCCCAACATTGGCCCCTTCTCTCCATGGCTCTTACCTTCCCAGACTCAGACACAACCCTCTGCTGGGGAAGGAAGTGAGTCCTGGCCCAGCAAGATCAACCAGCCTCTAACAGAGCAGGGTGTGATCCGGGCACTTCACGTAGCTGCTCAGGTGTGCTTACTGCCATCCACCATCACCTACTCCAGCCCGAAGTGCCTTGTGGGCAGAGAGCGTGGTTCCATTACTTGCTACAGAAAGAGACAGGGCTGGGCACATGCTTAACAAATACCGGCAGGAAATGTCTCATCTGGAAGGGGCTCTCGAAGAGGGTTATATGCCAGCTTTTCGTTCAAAAAATGCAATCATTCACTAAACAATTTTAAAATACAGGAAAAACTGTTTAATCTAAATGGTCAATAGTCTTACCACCTAAACGTATCAGTCCTATGTAAATCTTAAAAAAATATAACAACACTGATAGATGCATCCTTGTTGTTTGTGGGGGGTTTTTTTGTTTTTGTTTTGTTTTGTTTTTTTAAGAGAAAATGTAATGTGCAAAAAGTTGCCTTCCCTCCTACCTGGAACCCTCTGTCCTCCCTACTTTTTTCTTGTGTGACCTGTCAAAAATAGTTATGAAAATCTGAGCACATAAATGCATACACATACACACACACATATACACACACATTATATATGATTTAATTTTTTTACATATACTAGGGACCCAGTGCACGAAGATTCATGCACGGGGATGGGGGTGGGGGTAGGGGAGTCCCTCAGCCCAACCTGCACCCTCTCCAATCTGGGAGCCCTCAGGGGAGTCCTCTCCAATCCGGGAATTTCTATCTGTCTTTGTAATCATTTGAACGAATTGTCTGAGACCCCCAACCCAGTTTGGTTTGTTGCTCACAGAAAAACAGAGGCTTTGTTTTTTTTCTTTGATTCATTGGTGGAGATTTCCTGGAAGTTTTAGGGTATCTTCCCTTTAATTTTTCCCAGATACTCTGATTTTACTTATGTCTCTCACTTTTGCTTTCCCTCCATCCCCACCACAATAGTAACTTGCTCCAGGCTCACTTTGCTCTAGTGTCTAGGAGATCTGTCTGCCACTAGAACTATGATGCCCAGCATACCTGGTGCTCCTTGCTCTGGGAGCAACCAAGGGAGCCACAGCCCCCCAAGCTGCCGCCTCTCCCACGTCTGCTCTCCACCAGCCGCCTGTGTATGCAAATTAACCCACCATCTATCTTTGTTGGGTTAATTTGCATACTCACCCTGGTTGGCTGGTGAGCATAGCGAAGGGATGGTCAATTTACATGTTTCTCTTTTATTAGATTAGATAGGACCCTACTTTCCTACAACTTGCTTTTTTTCACTTGAGAAGGTATATGGTCTGCATGGTTATATCCTCTCCAAATTCATATAATGATATCCTACCCCCCAATGTGACTATATGGGGAGGTGGGGCTGTGGGAGGGAATTAGGTCCTAGGGGCAGAGCCCTCATGTATGGGATCCCACAGAGCTCCCAGCCTCTTCCTCCATGTGAGGACACAGGAGGTCTATGACCTGCAAGAGAGTCCCTCAGTGAACCCTACTGGCCCCTCGCCCTTGGACTTCTAGCCTCTGGAGCTGTGACAAATATATTTCTGCTGCTGCTCAGCCACCCAGACTGGGGCATTTTGGTATAGCTGCCCAAACAGACTAAGACAGAAGGCAACAAAGTCCCGAAACCAGAATGCTTGCTCTGTACCCTCGCGCCATCATACACAACATTCACCAGTTGCTGCTGCTTTGGTGAGTAGGTCCACAGCAGGTATTTCTAAGGGTGAACTTGCGGGGTCAGTGTGTATAAATTTTTTTTTAAAAATACTTTTATTGATTTCCGGAAGGAAGGGAGGGAGGGAGGGAGAGAAGGGGGGGGGGAGAGAGAGAGAGAGAGAGAGAGAGAGAGAGAGAGAGAGAGAGAAACATGATTGATGAAAGAGAATCATTGATTGGCTGCCTCCTGCACACCCCACACTGGGGATCGAGCCCACAACCTGAGCAGCATGTGCCCTGACCAGGAATCCAACCATGACTTCCAGGTTCATAGGTTCAACCACTGAGCCACACTGTGTTGGGCATAAAACTTTTGATAGATACTGCCAATGCCCTCCCAGTGCTCCGTCAGTGCACCCTGCCATGTTGATTGAGAGGGGGTGTCTGTCTCACAACCTCTTTCCAAAACTGGATATTCTCAAATTCCTTCAGATTTGCCAGGCAGACAAGTGACAAACAGTATCTTCTTGTTTTGATTTGAGCCTCTTTAAAATTATGAGTGAGGAGGTTTAAATTACAGATGAGAAAAAGAAAGACCTAGTAGCCCCTAACTGGCTAAAAGTCTACCCTGAGCTATTTCTAGAGATGAACCGGGACCAGATGTCGGGTCTAGAACCGCCCGGAGGATGCCCTGACCCCCAGCACAAGGAGAGTCTGACGGCCAGTAGCCCATCTGCTTCCTGCTTCCTGTTCAGGGCACACATGGGCCAGGGAGGCCCTGGGGGAGGTGAGCACCCCTCGGACCGGCCATCCCGAGGCCTGTTTCCTCTGTCAGACGGGGGAGTCTAGGCCCTGGCCCTGTCCCAGGAAGGCTGCTGCTTGCCGCTAGCAGATAAAGAAAGCATGGCCTCCACACTGCCTGGGGTTCCAGGGTTTTTCCTTCTGCTCACGTCCTCGCAAACCTCTCTTGTGCCTGAGAGCGAAGTGGTTCGTGTTGTGACTGGCCCTTCGCATTCCTCTCTCCCTGTGGCAATGGGCTTCTCCACCCTGGCAAAGAAAGCTGGTCAGAGCAGGGAAGGGATCGCCTTCAATTCCCCTCTGGGGCCCTCCCCAGGCAGGAACAGAGCAGGTGTTCCTCATGGGGTGCAGGCACCTGGTCTAGGGGGGTGGCGGGAAACCTGCTTCTCGCCGGCCCCGTGGCCTGGGGTGCCCTCCTCTAACCCTGGCTGTCCTCACCTAAAGGATGGAAATGGCACGATGTCTGCTCTGCCAAGCACACAGGACTGTGTTGGGCAGAGGACACTGTGTGCGTGCCGGGGCTCTGAAACCAAAGCACCCACAGATGGAGGCTCTCAGGGAGTGTCCAGAGCCGGTGGCCGCTGCTCCCACGGGAAGGCTCGGGGTGAGCAGCCGTCCCCAGACGGCCTTGCCCCTGCTCCGAGGTCCTCCTGCAGCCTCCACGGTCCACCGAGCGTGCCAGGGCCACGCTGCTCCTCATGACACAGGCTGCGTCAAGGCTTCGTCTCGATTGTGCAAAGACCTCTTTCATAAGCGTCTATTTATAACCAGCCCAACGAGATGCTCAGCGACGAGAACTCCAGGAACTTCGCATTCGCTGGCAGGGCCGGGGAGCACAGCTCTGCTTACTGGATTTTCTCAGCCAACAAATACTCCTCGCGCCTCAGAACGAGAAAGTAAAGTGGCCGTTTCGAGGGGAATCATCCTACAGTTGTTACGTATTTCTCTATTACGTTCTTTAAAAAGAAAGAGTTAAATACCGTTCCATCTTTTTCCTTATCTCTCTGCCATCATCACAGACATCCGACTAAGTCTGGCATCATAAGAACCTGTTCTGCCACTTACCACACTGAGACGTAAGCAAGTCATTTAACCTCTTCGTCCCTACATTTTGTCACCTACAAAAGTACAGAGAATCAGAACTAGCCAACAAAATAGGGACAGACTCATAGAGAACAGGCAAGCAGCTCTGGTGGGGGTGGGGCTGGGGGGGATTGAGCAAAAAAGAGACTGGAACTCCCAGACATGGACCACAGTTTGGTGAGTGTGTGGACGAGGGGCGTGGGTGGAGGTGGAAGAGGATATGAGGAGATGGAAAAGATAAAATAAAACAAAAGGGGGGAAATAAAGTAAAGAGAATCAGAAAACCAAGGTAATCAGGAGTGTGGCTACTTTGAGAACACCACATGCTTCAAGGTTAGTGCCTGGATTGGGAGAAAGCCGTCTTGTCCTCTGCAATATTTTTGGCTTCTTCCGAAATGTTGGCTATGTGCCAGGTGGCTGCATTCGCTGGCTACGTGAGGCTCCCTGGTGTCCCTTGGGGGGGACTTTAAAGAACATAATTAAGGCCCCAGTGGAACTCGTTACACCAACCACCCCAGCCCAGACCCAAGGGCTCTGTTCCAAGCAGGAAGAAGCACCCGCAGCTGGGCTGAGACTGAAAGCAGAGCGGAGAGAATGGAAGTGAAGACAACCGAGCGTCCCTGAGCCACCTGGCCAGTGAGGGCGACTTCCCTGCAGCCAGCCGGACACACAGACCAACGCCCCGACCAACTGGGCTTTGTCTCCCTAGAAAGAAACCTTCAAGTGCTCACTTAAGAAAATGAAATCTAGCCTGCTGGCATGGCTCAGTGGTTGAGAGTTGACCTATGAACCAGGAGGTCACGGTTCCGTTCCCAATCAGGACACATGCCAGAGTAGCAGGCTCGATTCCCAGTGTGGGGCATGCAGGAGGCAGCCAATCAATGATTTTCTTTCATGATGTTGCTATTTCTCTCTCTCCCTTTCTCTCCCTCCCTTCCTCTCTGAAATCAATATGCAAATTGACCCTAACTGCAGAACCACCAGAACAAATGCTCAACCAGTCACTATAAGGCGATTGGAAACCTGCTTCTCGCCGGCCCCGTGGCCTGGGGTGCCCTCCTCTAACCCTGGCTGTCCTCACCTGAAGGATGGAAATGGCACGACGTCTGCTCTGCCAAGCACACAGGACTGTGTTGGGCAGAGGACACTGTGTGCGTGCCGGGGCTCTGAAACAGGGTCCAATCGCCTAATGGTGAACAGGGACGAGGGGTGGGTGATGGGGGACGTAGGCAGCGCCAGGCCAAGGCCCCCACCCCGCCTGTCACCCCACACACTAAGTGTGACCCTTGGTAGGGGTGGGGCCGGTGAGCGGGCGGGAACAGGGGGTGGGTGGTGGCAGAGGGCGGGGCCTGCTGCTGGCAGCCAGGGAAGATGGTCCTGATCACAGGCCAGGCCTAGGGACCGCACCCACGTACAAATTTTGTGTGCTGGGCCTCTAGTATATTAGTTTAAAAAAATGAAATCTAAAGGATGACTTCCAACACTGGGACAGTCTAGAGTACCAGGTGTACCAGTTAATAATGCAGATTTTTTTCAATAGATGGAGTTACACATACGTTGATGTATATGCGATTTGATATGTATGCTATTTTGTTGTATTGACAGCAAGCTTCAAAACTTCATATGTCAAATTTTCTGAAGGTGTTAACATCATAGATATTTTTACACATAAAAATGTCGAATTTCATGCCAAAAAAAGAGCATTTGGGGGACGTTTTAATTCGTTACTTTATTTTAAAGAAAAGTGCTGCTAAAAATTATCATATAGTTCGGGAAGCTTATGGTGAACATGCTCCATCTCAAGATACTTGTGAACACTGGTTTAAACGCTTTAAAAGTGTTGATTTTGATGTGAAAGACAACAAACATACAGGTCAACCAAAAAAGTTTGAAGACCAACAATTACAAGCATTATTGGATGCAGATGCCTGTCAAACTCAAAAACAACTCGCAGAAAAATTAAACGTTGCTCAGCAAACAATTTCTGATCATTTACAAGCAATGGGGAAGATTTTAAAGGGAGGAAAAAGGGTGCCACATCAACTGAACGAAAGACAAATGGAAAACCAAAAAGTCACCGGTAAAATGTTGCTTCAATGGCACAAAAGAAATTCTTTTTTTGCATCAAATTGTGACTGGCGATGAAAAGTGGATTTATTTTGAGAATCCCAAATGCACAGAATCATGGGTTGATCCGGGTCAACCGTCAACATCAACTGCAAGGCCACATTGCTTCAGAAAGAAGGCAATGCTCTGTGTTTGGATCAGGAAAGGTGTGGAGTATTATGAACTTCTAAAACCAGGTGAAACCATTAATACTGATCGCTACCGACAACAAACAATCAATCTGAATCATGCTTGGATCATAAAATGACAAGAATGGGCCAGAAGACACGGCAAAGTAATTTTGCTTCATAATGACACGCCATCACACACTTCAAAAGCAGTTAAAGACACGTTGAAAGATCCTGCCTGGGAAGTATGAACCCACCTGCCGTATTCACCACACCTTGCTCCAGGCAGCCTCAAACTACGGCCCGCGGGCCACGTGCCGGGTGTTTTTGCCGCCGCGGCCTGTCCTGCTTAAAATAAGATGTGTGCAGTGTGCATAGAATTTGTTCATAGTTTTTTTTTAACTATAGTCCTGCCCTCCAACGGTCTGAGGGACAGTGAACTGGCCCCCTGCTTAAAAAGTCTGAGGACCCCTACTCCTTCAGATTGCCACTTATTCTGATCGATGGCACACGCGCTTTCTGAGCAGCACTTCAAAACGTACGAAAGAAATAGAAAATTGGATCCTCCAGATGTCAGGCTGGTCTGCTCCAATGGGAGTCCTTTGTTGCCTTTATTTTCCCTGTTGAATCCAGAGTTTTAGAGTGCAGTGACTTGAACATCACAATGGCTGACGCCAAGTCAAGCTCAACCCCATTTGTCATGCCTCCAGAGGCATATTTCAATGCATCATTTCATTTACCATATACAATGTGAATGAGGAGAAGAAAGTACTCTCCTACACTAAACAGATGCACAAACTAAGCTCTTCTGTAGCAAGAGATATCAGAATGTATGTCATCCACAGTTGCAATGCGGTGTAGGAACGTTGCTAAGCTGTGACCGATAAAATCTGCCTTTTACTTTTCTTTTAAATACTAGGGGCCCGGTGCACAAAAATTTGTGCACTCGGGGGGTGGGGGTCCCTCAGCCCGGCCTGTGCCCTCTTGCAGTCTGGGACACCTCGGAGGAGATGTCCACCTGCTGGCATGCCTGGCCAGCCTGGGTGAGGGGCTTAGGGCCATTTTCAGGCTGCCCACAGCCCCTTCAGGGTTCGTGCACTGGGGGGTGGGAGGGCTGGTGAGTGCAGGCCTGGACGTTTCCCACCAGAGGGCCCACGATTGCACACGCCGGTGGGCTCCCACCGCTGAGGGAACACACCTGGCGCAGAGCTGGGTGGCAAGCCAGAGGCAGACGCTAGTGCAGGATCCCTCGGTGGGGCCCTGCTGCTGAACAAACACACCCGGGTGGAGCTGGGCAGCGGAGTGGCTTCGGATTCTCCACACTGTGCAGCAGACGCTCCCGCACGCCCTGTGGTGGCCCCTGGGGGGCGGATGAAGGTAGTGGACCCTGGACGGGTACTCCCGCATGCCCCCAAGGAAGCCCCTGGGGGGCAGAGCCAGGCAGCGGACCCAGGATGGCTGCTCCTGCAAGCCCCGTGGAGGACCCGCTCTCCTGCACACCTGGTGGAGGCCCCCGGGGGGCAGAGCCAGGAAGCAGACCTGGGACAGGCGCTCCTGGATGCCCCAAGGAGGCCCCAGGCCAGTCCCCACCCCCCACTGAGCTGACACACCTGGCACAGCTATGCCGGCCACGGAGGCTCCCAGTGCAGAGCCTCCCAGTGCAGAGCCGCCCTGCCAGCCTCCATCTTGGCTGGGTTAATTTGCATACAACTGCTCTGATTGGCTGGTGGGCGTGGCCATGAGCAGAGGCTCAGCCAGTCTAGGCAGGCAGTTGCAACAGAAGCCTCTGGTTTGCTCTAGCTCCATAGCTGCCAGCCTCCATCTTGGCTGGGCTAATTTGCATACAGCCACTCTGATTGGC
>PVJC01011324.1:0-41820 GCA_004026665.1 Murina feae | reverse complement strand
CCTTTTGTGTGTGTGTGTGTGTGTGTGTGTGTGTGGCCACTGGGGACCTGCCCCCAGCCGCATCTGAGGCTTGGAGCAGTCCTCCTGTGTGTGTCTACCTGCTGGGGACCTGCCCCCAGGCACACTGTGGAGGCTTGGAGCAGGCACCCCCTCTATGTTGATCTCTCAGACTCTTGCCCTCCCCTGCATGTTGTTCTCTTTTTTGAGCTGTGGCCAGGGCTGGGTACGGCCTGCCTCCCAAGCTTGCCTACTGCCCATCTTCCTCCAGCCACCAGAAAGCAGGGAAAACCCCACCTCGTGGTCAGGCCAGCCTTTTCCTGCTCCCTGATCCCCGGAAGGGACCTGGGAAGCCGCCAAGCAGGCCTCCAAGTATTTCCCACTCACCCATCCCCTGCTGCCTTCCTTTTCCCCTTCCTGGTGCCGCCAAGGGGTCTGGGGAGCTGCCAAGCAGGACTCCGGCCCCTGCAGCCTTGCTTTTCTGCTTCCTGGTGCCCCGCAAAGGGCCTGGGGAGCCCACCAAGCAGGCTGCCGGCCCCCTGCCACCTCTTACCCGCTTCCCGGTGCCCTCCAACCCTGCCGCCTGTTTCCCATCACGGGTCCTGGGTCCTGCGCTGTCCCGCCCTGCAGCCACTCTGTGCACTCGGGAGGTCCCTCAGCCCGGCCTGTGCCCTCTCACAGTCTGGGACCCCTCAGGGGATGTCCATCTGCTGGCGTGCCTGACCAGCCTGGGTGAGGGGCTTTAAGGCTGCCCACAGCTCCCATTGACCCAACGTCCCAGCAAGGCCGGCTGGACGCAGGTTTCTGGAGTTTTTTTCTCCTATAATTGATGCTGTTCCTTGAAGGCCTGGGGTTATCTTCTATAATTGATACACTGTTCCTTTAAGGCAGCCTTCTAACTAACAAAGCCTCCTCTGCTTCACCTCGCAGCGTCTATAATGAAACAATTGTTACTTTTACTGGTTAGGCCGGAGCTGCTCTTTCCTTCAGCTCCGGAGGATTCTATGATTGTTACATTGTTTCAAAACTGCTAGAGGCAGTTTAATGGGAGCCGAGCTGAGCCGGCGCAGCTTCACTTTCGCTCCTGCCGCAATGGAAAGGGCTGTTTACTCAGGTCTGTGAGTGGCGGCCGCCATGTTGGTTGGGCTAATTTGCATACAGCCGCTCTGATTGGCTGGTGGGCGTGGCTTACCCTGTCTCGGAGAAACGGTTAATTTTAATATTTCGCTTTTATAGAGTAGATGAGCTCCTCCTGCACAAGGCCCTTCCTTTTCATTTTATATTTCTAGAATGTACTATGTGTCTTGAATGAATGATTGGCTGAATAACTGACTGAATGAGTGAGTTGGACTCATTTGCTTTGTATCACTTATATTTAAGAGAGTCCTTGGCACATGGTTGTGTTATTGGTGAAAATGGGGCCCATCCACAAAGCTGCAAAAAAAGCATTTCGGGAGCCACGCATGAGGATGGGGGGTAGTGGTAAGACTTACTGGAGCTGAAGCAAACACAAAGGACTGTCCCCAGCACCTGGTGTCTGTGTCTCATCCATGACCAGGTGGCTTAGCTCCATCCCACCGTGGGAGAAGTCCAGCCTGGGTTTCACCAAGCCCAGAGGAAGGGCAAGGTCCAGAGATGCTGTGCCATGTCCTGGCATCGGCAGAGATCTGAAGCTGCCATAGTTCATTCAGTTCAGTTCAATCCATGCCAAAGTGTGGTCCAGCTCAGCCTCCCTTCCTGTGCAGCTAACTCAGCCTCTGCTCCCAGACCCATGCTTAGAGCCGTGTGGAGGCTACAGGAGGAGAACACGCATGAACAGGCAAAGGAATAGGCAAAGACATGCTGCCTGGAGGAGCCTTTGTTAAACTCTATGATCCTTGGGTCTTGGGGGAAAGAGGCTTTTCTTTGAGCTAGCCAATCTCTTTCCTCACCTTCCCTGGGCTTGTGTCGCCGCCTCCCCCTGTTCTATTCCTCCCTACATCTTCGGGGTTTTGTGTCCCTTATCCAAGCTGATTCTCTTCCTAGCTTAGATGCCTTCCCTTTTTGGTGCCATCTTGGCTTCTACTGCACGTGTCCAGCAAAGGAATTTCCTCCATCATTGTCCCCCACCCCCTTCTGTGGGATGGATGGTGGTTCCCTGGAGAAATGGGACGGCCGGTCCTTCTTCCCTACACATACACATACATACACACCAAGAGGGAGGGAGGGAGGGAGGGAAGGGGAGAGAGAGAGAGAGAGAGAGAGAGAGAGAGAGAGAGAGAGAGAGAATGTTTGTGTGTGTGATGTTGTGTCTGAAGTTATAACTTCCAGATGGGGTCTGGCTTAGCCAATCTAGCTCTCTTCTGTTAACTCCCAGCTGCCTCTACTAACAGTTGGTACTCAAATATCTTTTTGGTTTAATAAAGGAAAGAACAAATAAAGGAATGAATCATGGTAACTCAGGATTAGTAAGGTCCAGTGTTTGCTCTCCTCACAAGGGTTAAGAAATCTGTACAATCACACCTGCCCCAACTGGGTGTCTAGCCTGGGCCGACACTGTCCAGTCTCCCTTGCCCTGGTCTTTGAATGGAGTAGAGGAAGGAGTGTCTGGGTTGAGTCAGCGAAGTTCTGTGCGCCTCACCTAACTTCTCCCTCATGTGCGACGTTAGAACCACAGTGCAGGTTTAATAGGCCACTGAAGGATGATCAAATCCTGCAAGGAGGTGACACACTGTAGATGCTAAATATCATTGTTTGCCAGGGAAAGAAAGGTTCTGGGAGTATGATAATTACTTTTCTTAGAAAAAAGAAATGTATGAAAGTACCTAATAGTTTTGTTCTTGAACCTGATGTTTAATTAATTGGGATCACTTATGTAGTTACTAGGTTATATGAATTGGTGGTTACTGCTATGCAAATTCAGAGAACTATGTGATCCTATAAATCCAAACCATGTTATTATCAGTGTTATTATAAAAATGTGTTCTTTTATTACCTTCAGCTATCTCTTATGTAACGGCATTTAGCTAACTTCTTGAAAACTTTGATAATGGGGAAAAATGAATCATGTTTATCATCAAGATAGGTGAACATAATTGCTTATGGGACTTCAAGCCAGCCTCCATTAATAGTTTCTCTGTGCATTTACTAAGACAATGAGAACAGTAAATTACAAAATAATGACAATACATTAAGGAGGAAATTAAAAATACATTTTGCATAAATATTTGAGATTATGAACCTAAATGAAATGTCAAGATTGTCAGTTTAAAGATCTAAGAAGAGTTAATGTTTAAAAATTTGAAATGTTTTGATAAGAAGGTTAAGATGACAGGTGATATTCTAATGATCTTGACATAAGAACTTTAGAATTTGGAGAGAATAGCAAGATAACCTTTAAACCTAACTGCTGCTGCTGTGTGTGTGTGTGTGTGTGTGTTTTAATAGATGAAAAGACAGGTCATGAGAGGTCAAATGAAGGTTATCCAAACTTTAACAGCTGCAAGTAAATATTTAACAGCTGTTCATAAAATTTGAATTGAAGTGGTGGTACAGGACAAACCATGTATTCTGGAGAGCAGGGGCTAGACCTAAGATATATACGCTAATGTTTTGTTACTTCATACATTGAATCAGTGAAAAAAAGATACACATATTAATATTTGGACCCAGTTAACATTTTCTCCAATTCATTACTCACTGAGAGCTTGGTGGTGCAGTAGAGATCTGGCTCTGAAAGTAATAACTTGTGCCCTGACCGGTTTGGCTCAGTGGATAGAGTGTCGGCCTGTGGATTGAAAGGTCGCAGGTTTGATTCTGGTCAAGGGCATGTACCTTGGTTGTGGGCACATCTCCAGTAGGGAGTGTGCAGGAGGCAGCTGATCAATGTTTCTCTCTCATCGATGTTTCTAACTCTCTATCCCTCTCCCTTTGTCTCTGTAAAAAAATCAATAAAATATATTTTTAAAAAAAAGAAAAAAAGAGAAAGTAACAACTTGTGTAACCTCAGGCAACTCTTGTGATCTTTAAAATCCTGGGGTTTTCCTCTTTTAGTCTGTGTAGTGGAAATAAGTAAGGTGCATCACCTATAGGGTGATCACAAGGTATAGACAGAATCACTTGGAAAACAACTAACTTATGTCCAAGAAGTAATTTTTGCATTAGCAACACCTTACTATAAGGTTGTTTGTGGGGAGCTGGCACAGCCATGGAATACTCATGGCATACTCAGCCTGGTTCAGTGACCCTGAGTGAGGGCAATGAAAGGCTTAGAAAAGACAGACAAGAGAATGAAAGATGGGTCTCAATGGGACGCTGCTCCCCTGATGGACAGCGCCCGTGCCCACAAGCCATGTCTTTATTTTATAGCAGATGCTAAGAGGCAAAGTAAGGGTGTGATCAGGATGTTTACAACATTCTCATGTGTTTCAGTCCCACTCAATTACATGGACCTGAACTCTATCACTCAGGCACGTGGGGCCATGTGTTCAGACCACAGGCTCAAGCTTACAGCTATAACTGTTGGCTATAATTATGCTGGGAAGACTCTGCCCTCCAAGCTGGGACTTGCAAATGGCCACGAGAGGACTGTGCTCTCCCATTAGTCCAAGGCTTGAAACTGTCCAAAACACTATAGCCGCGTCCCACAGTTGTTCACCTGCTGGGTCACGTGACCATGACCTTAAGTGAACTGGTACCTTGCGAGGCATCTTAATGTTTAGTCCTTCTGCCCATATCCAACTGCCAGCATTTCCTTTCCCAGCTCAGTCCGAAACACCTGTACAGTGATGATTAATTTATAGTAGTGACAGTTGAGTGACCACAAAGATGGAGAATTCAGTCTCAGTTGAATGATTATAAGAAAGATCTACTTAAAAACTGCTTTTTCTAGGGTAGTTGTCAAGAGGAGGAGCTCTTGCCCTGCCCCTGGAGGCCCTGGGGGGATTGAGGGTGTCTTCCCAATGGTTGGATGACACGTGATGTTTCGTTAGTGCTGACACCTGACAGCGAGTCCCTCGGGGAGGACCCCGCTCCCACAGTGCAAGCAGGTGACTCACTCCCAAGCATATCTTCCTCTGAGGAAGAGCAGAGTAATGGCCCTACTACTTTTCTAAATCCTGCTCCACCCAGACTGATACCGTGCACACAATGCCCAGAGGTCTCTGCCTGGTGGTTTCCTGTAATAGCTGGTTTTGACACGTAGGTCAGCCTCTTTCTCTCTGGGCAACCTTTGGCAAGTTTGTAAATTCTTTAATGCAGCATTTTCTCCTACTTATAAAGCTGTGATAATGCTACCTTTAGGGCTATTATACGGATTAAACATATTAGTTCAGTGATTTTTAACTCGTGTGCTGTCCAGTGTGAATGAGACTTTCTGAACCTCAGAGGGAGGGTGGGTGGGAAGAGATTAGCCAAAAATCTTGCATGCATATATGCATAACCCATGGACACAGACAATAGGGTGGTGAAGGCCTGGGGGGCCAGGAGTGGGCTGAGAGAGGTGAATAGGGGAAAAAGGGGGATATATGTAATATTTTCAACAATAAAGGTTTAAAAAAAAACCCATAAAGTTTTATACCCTAACGTCCATATAAAGCCAGGTGAAGATAAAATGTTTATTATGTATATACTAGAGGCCCATTGCAGGAAGATTCCTGGAAGAATAGGGCTTCCTCAGCCTATTCCTGCAAGAATAGGGCTTCCTGAGCTGAAGCAAAGCAGAGAAGGGAGCGAAGCCCGCCAAAGCTGGTTTTGCTCCCTTCTCCACTGCCTCGCTTCCTCCTCACTTCCTCCCACCTCTGCTGCCTCGCTCCCTCCCATCTCCGCTGCCTCAGCTCCCTCCCTTCTCTGCGGCTTGGCTCCCTTCTGCAGCACTTGGCTACCTTCTAGGCTATCTTCAGTCTTCACTCCGCCCCTGTGTATGCAAATTAACCGCCATCTTGGCTGGGCTAATTTGCAGATAATCGCTCTGATTGGCTGGTGGGCATGGTTTGGCTGGTGGGCATGGCTTAAGTGTCTTAGAGTGAGGTTCAATTTGCATATTACTCTTTTATTAGATTAGATGAGGGCATACTTCCAAAATAGCAAAAGACTAGAGTGACATTAACAGAATCATAATCATTATCATTATCATTATCCTCTATGCAAATTTCCTTAAATGCTGCCTTTTTGCCCCCCATGATTAGGACAAGGTTGAATATCAACTCAAATATGCTATTTTGTGCTTTTGTCCATAAGAGATTTTGTTAAAGGCTGTTTTACATTGCTATTTCTCAAACTACTTGATTAAAACATTGCTTTACACACACATAGAAAAAATTGTACCAGTGTAACATATTTTTGGTGTGCTCAGAATTGCAGTAATTAGTTTGTGTGCTGTGAGATGAAAGGGTTGAACATCACTGTTTTCGTGTCCTTCTTTCCAGGCAGGGAGGTGTGCAGTTGCTCCTATGGATACTGGCTCTGGACAGAGATAAAGGAGGATGGAACCATCTACAAAACTGTGGAGACTCAATTACAGTCCCCACCGGACCCGCTTGGTCTTCCCCGCAGGATGGTGGCCGTCCACTGTGTTTGAGAAGTAGGGCAGGTAGAATTCTCAGGATCCGAGGTGGTTCTCATGGGCAATTTGGAAAGGTCCTTCTCCCCAGGGTGTGGGCAGTTCTGCCACAGATGTGGAGGTCCTGGCTTCCCTTTCTCAGGGTGCCAGTGCTCCCTGCGAATAGTGAGGTTATAGACCAGAGCAAGTAAAGGGCGATGCCCTCTGCTAGAGCAGGACTGGGAGGTGGGACGGGGGTGGAGAGTCCAGGCCACCCTGGGTGCCCATGGGGTCAGAATCAGGCCATGGATTGCACACACATCCCAGTCAAGGCAAAGGTGAGACCTATATTCTGAAGGTCACTGAATTCTGGACTAGCAGATGTTTGGTGCAAAACAGAGCCTTCACTGGCTGCAGAATAATATCCAAATTCCTTCAAAGGACACTTCATTGCCTTGGAGGGATCTAACCTAAGGCCACAGTCCAGTGTCACCTGCTGTCCATGAGGAATAGAATTTCTATCCTTTATCTCAGGACTTGTCCTTTATCACTTGGCCACACCCCCAACCTGGCCACCTTGGGACAGTACCAGGAAAGACACTCACCTCCAGGTGTCCTTCCCATGTGCTCTTATTGTATTAAGGAATAAATAAATACAGTAATTGTTTGACTCCCATTATGTAATAAGTATGAATATTAATCCCTCAATTCAGAAACAAATACAAGTTTATTTTTTAAATGTCTTTATTGATTTCAGAAAGAGGAAGGGAGAAGGAGAGAGAGAAACATCAATGATGAGAGAGAATCATTGATTGGTTGCCTCCTGCATGCCCCTCACTGGGGATTGAGACCACAACCCAGGCATGTGCCCTTGGCTAGGAATCAAACTGTGATCTTCTAGTTCATGGGCTGATGCTCAAACACTAAGCCACACCAGCCGGTCACTACTTTATTTTTTAACTAGAGGCCCAGTGCATAAATTTGTACATGGATAGGGTCCAGCTGGCTTGGCCCCAATTGGGGTGGATTGGAACGAGCCTATTAGGAGGAGGAGATGGCAGGAGGTTGGCTGGCTGGCCTGCCCCAATTGGGGCCCGATCAGGGCTGAGCTGGCCAGGTGGAAGGGCTGTGGACCATTGGTGGGTGGACCCCTCCCCCGATTGGGTTGGGAGGGCTGATTGGGAAAGGGCCAGTTGTGGGGAGGAGCTATGAGAAGTGGGTCAGCCCCACCCCTGAATGGGGTGAAGGGGGCCAATCGGGCGTCAGTGGCTGGGGGAGGGGTGGTGGGAGGTTGACCGACCAGCCCTGCCCCTGATTGGACTGGGGGAGCCAATTGGGGGCAGAACTGGCTGGGGGGAGGGGCTATGGGTCAATCGGAGTGTTGGGGCCCATCAGAAGAAGGGCTGGCTTGGGGAAGGGGCTGAAGGAGGTTGGCCAGATGGCCACGCTCCCTATTGGGGTGGGGGGCAATCAGGGATCAGGAAGTTGGACTGCCGACACCTCCTCCTGATCGAGCTGGTTTGCTGGCCACAATGAGCATCCTAGCGAATGGTCATTCAGGTCGTTACAGTGTTCTGGTCGCTGGCTTTTTATATAGAGAAAATATATACTTAACTTCATATGTGGCTTTGAGCTCTAATTCAGCGAAACTAGAGAAAAAGTTAACCTCAGAACTTTCCAGACCTCTCCTCAGGAGCCCATCCCCACCCCAGGGTTAAGCTACAGTTCTAGAATTCAAATATGAGTTGGGATGGGTGGGGTGGGTGGAGAGTCCTGAGGTCCTTGGTTCTTCGTGCTCAGGTTGTTCTTGGGAAGCTATTGTCCCTGCCTGTAAGGTCCTTCCAGGCCCAGCTTCTCCCTGTCACTCACATGCTATCGGATACAAGACCTCTGTAAAGTTCACTGGTCTGCCTGGTCTTGATATTCTGCTGACCCCCTGCCAGCACAGAGAGCAGGGCAAGGGCCTCTCTTCCATCCTCAGAAAACTTCTCCCTCCCCCGTTTCCCCAAGCTTAGAGGAGTTGCTTGTAGATCTGGAGGGGGCAGTCCTAATCCTCCTCCTTCACTATTTCTCTAACACAAACTGTTTAAGTGTGACATCCTTTTCCATCCTTTACTTTCTTGGCTAAGTCTCTAAATTCTCCAAGGGGCTTAAGCCTTTTGTGAAAGGGAAGAATCCTCTCTCGAGGCAATGTATATACAACTGACTGCTTATGTAAAGGTTGAATGCAGAGGAAAAAAAATAGAGGGGTGAAAAAAGCCCCCTAATATCTCAAAACATTACCCAGCCACAGCTGTGTGCTTGCTGAGCCAAGGGAATAGGCCCGAATACATATGCAGTTAAAACATACCCTA
The DNA here is from genome assembly GCA_004026665.1 of Murina feae. Classification (NCBI taxonomy): domain Eukaryota; kingdom Metazoa; phylum Chordata; class Mammalia; order Chiroptera; family Vespertilionidae; genus Murina; species Murina feae. The sequence continues at coordinate 32,952 of PVJC01011324.1, read as the reverse complement.
CACACACTCAAATCCTACGAAGAATCATATGATGTTATAATTATTCCATTACTTTTATTCCAGCATTTATTTCTGGGCAGCTCATGTCCCTTGCGACTTTTTCCAAGATCCTTTAAATGCCTCCACACTGGACTTAACTGTTTGGACAAAGCATATTTCCAAATTGGAGGGTTCAAAATAATGGCATGCAGGGAAGCAAGTCCAAGCGGTGTTCCTTCTTCCTCATCTTAAGAATATGCATGGGTTGCTTTACCTTGTCTGTGAAAGGATGTCCTATTGCAAATCAAGACCTTGAATAATTTCAATTTGTACCAGTAGAGAAGGGTATCCCCCACCCCCACATTCTTTGGTATTATTATTGTACATTTTCCAGAAAGGAGAAAGTAAACAGCAATAAATACATGCATCTAAAAGTAGATTTCATTTCTTCTTAAATTACACATTGTGTTGTTTTCAATCATAAATATTGCAACATGTAAAGTTCTTTGGCTTTTTAAGAAAAGATAACACTTAATGTACTTCATTTGTCTGTTTGTGCCTGCAGTCTTGCTCGGGCAGCTGTCAGAGGCAGATCCCTTCCTTGGAGGCACTGGTCTCATGTTTATGTGCATATTAATGAAAGTCTGCAACTTCCCTATTCTGACTGTAACATGTTGCTGCCTCTGCCGTTGATTATGGCCCCGGATAATTGCCACGTGGGTCCCGTATTTAGTGGAAACAAAATGTATTGATGACAAACATGTTTCCTATCAGGAAGCCAGAGAGATGGATCTAAATTCAGAATATGCAGTAAAAACAAGTATGTAAACTCATTAGGTAGACAAGATGCAAATTTACAGAGCCTGGAAGAAATGATGAGACAGCTTCCAAGCTGAGGCAAGAGGCAGCGGCAGGCCTCATTATTGTAAAAGCATGGCTGAAAAATAGATTTTTCAGGGCACACTTATGTGGAGGTGAATATTAAACCATTCTGTCCCCTGGGAGGTGGCAGAGCACATGCCCAGGGACTGTGGTGGAACAGCTAACGAGCCGAATCGCTGTGATCAGGGTGGTCATCACTGGTGCTTGAATGCCAGTCCTGATTAGTCAGAAGATTGAATTGACAATGTAAGGCCATGGATTTTCTCTTCATATGGACTAGGTGGCTGTCTTGATTGTTTGGGCTTCCATAAAACACATGCACACCCCACTAAAAGCAACAACCATAGTCTGTGAAGTCCAAGATCAAGAAGCTGACAGAAACAGTGTCTGGTGAGGGCTGCTTCCTGGTCTTCCCACGGTGGAAGCAGCAAGGAAGCCCCCGGGTCACTAATCCTGTTTATGAGGACTCCACCCTCATGACTGAATCATCACCTAAAGGTCTGTCCTCCAAATACCTACTCAACATACAAATTTGTGATGGGGGGTGGGAGAAACACAAGTAATAGAAGTGGATTTTCACCTAAAAAAATTCTGTTTTTATACACTGTGCACCTAACCTCAGTTATATGTCTCATCCATACAAGCGTGTTAGCCCAAACCAGGTCTTCAGGACTATGAGGAGAGAGAGAGGGGGCAGGGAGAGAGAACACATACATTTAACTTCTAAAAATCTTTAAAGTCCTACTTGAAAAGTGACTTATGTGGTAGGTTGAACAAGATATCCATGTCCTAATTCTTGGAGTGGGTGGACCCTACTTTATATGACAAAAACAGAATTTCGCAGATGTGATTAAGTGAAGGGTATTGAGAGGAGAGATTACCCTGGATAATCCAGGTGAGTACAAAATGCCATCACACAGGTCTTTGTGAGAGGGAGGCAGAAGAGATTCAACACAGAAGTAAGAAGGTGACTGTAGAGGGAGAGAATGGAGTGATGTGGCCACAAACAAAGGATTACTGACAGTCACCAGAACAAGGAAGGGTTGTCCACTAGAGGGGATGCAGCCTGCAGACACCTTTTATTTCAGTCCAAAGAGACTGATATTGGACTTCTGGCTGTGAAAGTATACATTGCAGTTATTAGAAGTTACCCAGTTTATATTAATTTCTTACAACTGAAGAGCTACCCCACTAGCATAGATCCACCAGGATGTTCAGTGAGAAATAGAAATTCATGTATTTGAAGTCACTTATTTTTGTGTGTTATTTTTACAATGTTATTCTTATTCTAATACAGATATTAGTATTTATCATTATAAAAACTTTAAATATGTGGCAATGCCCTAGATGTAGGAAATGGCCAATGAGAAAAATGGAAGTTGCAGATATTGCATAGCTGATGAACTTTGTAATGTAAGGCAACATTTAGTCAAATGGTCTCCTGTAGCTAGTTGGAAGACAGACCCCATGTCTGTAGAATCATTAGCCCTAAAGGAAGCAGTTGGAAAGAGCCTGGATATTGGTATGTTGGCTAAACTTTACTGCTTTCCACAGGTTATTACAAAAAAGAAATGAGCCCAGGTAAGAATGGGCCAGTTTGCAAGAACTGGAAGATAATAGAACCCCACGTGGTTGGAAAAATCACCTGCTCAGCATCCCATCAAGGCAGAAGACAAGGTGCTACTAAGAGAGTTTTTCAAAGCCCAGGCATTAAAAGATTCTCACCCGGACAAAGGGAGTTGACCTAGCAGCAAAGCTCAGACAAAGTCTGTGTGTCAGTGGCCACAAAAGGAACTGCCATTTCTGTGCAGCCAGAGTGATGGCTCAACTCTGCAGTAAGGTAAGTTTAAGAAATAATGCCCAGCCAAGAGTTCTGGAAGGTTTACTGACACATTAAATCATACCAGGAACAAACAGATGAGAAACCAAGTATTTGAACAAATTTTAATGCTAAACAAATCACGGGCCTGGGATTGTTCAATACTCCTGTCATCCTCAGGTTCCTAAAACTGCAGCGTCTGAAAAGACTGGGCTTCCTTGAAGAAGGGCTCAGGGAAGAAACATCTGCAAACTTAGATGTGGTCTCGAGGAACAATGGTCAAGGGAGAATCACTCAGGCAATGCCACAGGCTTGGGGGACAATGAGTAAGGGAATTCCTCCCAGAAACCAGAACCAAAGAATTACCAGGGAAAGACTCCAATTCCAGGGCAAGACTATAATTACTGCCCAACAAGACTCTGTCATTCTAAGGACCTGTGGTTGCTATGTATTCTGACTCTTCTCTTTTATGAGAAGAAATTCCTATTGTGCATATGTTGTCTTATTCACCATTGTTCATTGAGGATGCTTTAGGTGAAGGGATGAGTGAGGCGTGGGATGGGGATGGGAGGTAACAAGCTGGTTGCTTGCCCACTAGGAGACACACCCAGATCTGGTGAGGAGACTGCATGTTGCCCAGATATCCTGGATTTTAAGGTGGGTGCAGTAGCAGGATGGAACCTTGACTGGTCTTTTTAGGGGAGGGGTGAGTGTGTCTTGTGTGAGGGAAGAAAAGGGCATATACTCAGATATTTGGGTTATCAGAGGGTGGGCTTTGGGAAATTGCTACTTATTTCCAACTTTATTCTCAGCTAGGTATGAACATGTGACTAATTTTTGGCAACTAGAGAGTGAGCTGAAGTGGTATGTGTAACTTGGAGATAACTTGCAACTTAAAGACAAGCATGCTTCCCTGGATATTGGCTTTCCACCTGTTGCCACTGGCTGTGGAGTGGATGTTGGGGCAACCTAGCTATAGCAGTGTGGATGAGGGCAGACCCTTGGGAATGGGAGAACAATAATTAGCAAGAAGCTGTGTCCCTGAGCTGCATAAGCCTCTCCAGCTCATACTGCACCATGGTGTTCTTTTATCTTCTTTTTTAAAAAAATATATTTGAATTGATTTTGGAGAGGAAGGGAGATGGAGAGAGAGAGAGAAGCATCAGTGATGAAAGAGAATCATTGATTGGATGTCTCCTGCATACACCCTACCAGGGATTGAGCCTATCACCTGGGCATGTGCCCTCACTGGGAATCAAACCATGGCTTCCTGGTTCATAGGTTAACACTCAACCATTGAGCCACACTGACCGGGCTGGACATGGTATACTTGAGAGAAGCTTTTATCTTATTTAAGGCACTTATTTGGGATCCTTTGTTATAGCAGTTTCATCTTTATCCCAACTAATATATACCTCATATTGGCCTCCTGTGTTAATATTTAATTAGTGAACACATGAAAACTATTTTGGATTATACTACATGGCTAGTTTCTAAAGAGTTAGATGTCTAGATTGCTTAAGACATGAATATTTTTCTTACAGTGTTACCTGAGTGGCCATTGTCCCAGGCAAGATGAAGTAGGTGTCAACCCATTCAGGTCGCTACAGCAAAATACCACAGACTGGATAGCTTATCAACAATAAAAATGTGCTTCCCACTGTTTTGGAGGCTGGAAGTCTGAAACCAGGGTGCCACATGGTCAGGTGAGGGCCTTCTTTCAGGTTGCAGACTTGTTGTTGGACCCTCCCATGGCAGAAGGGACTGGGGAGCTGTGTGGCCCTAGTCCCATTCATGAGGGAAGAGGTCTCATCTCCTAATCCCATAACCTTGGGAGTTAGGTTTCCAACATATAAATATTGGGGGCGGGGTAGGAGGGGACACAAGCATTCAGACCATGGTGGTAGATAATCATTCTTGTACAGGACTCTGGAAGCCCATCTGGGAGGGCTGGGATGAAACTGAATGTTGAGGGGGTCAAGCCTCCTGGAGTGGTTCGCATATCTGGGCAATGATGTCGGGCTGAATGGCCACTCCCGTGGCTTTCACAATCTTGACTTTTTCCTTTTAGAGATCTAAATTTAGTTCCCAGTGATTCCTCCTGCATATCACAGTAGTTTGCAAGCATAGTGGGAAAGATGAATGCAAGATCCCCTGTCAACCTCCAAGCCCTCCAAAACATGTCAAAGATTCATGAGAAGACATCACTTAAAATGCTGCGTATGCTGGCACTCTCTCCAATTACCTTCCTCTCTGATGTCTCCCTGTGGGCACTGTACAATATGGTGATATCCATAAACTCATTGCCAGTAGAGAAATCAGTAGATCACAGTCTACAAAATATTTCCTTATTTACAATTCTGTACTCACTACACTACCCTTATTTCCTGATGATGACCATCGTAGGGAAGTAGGTAGGCTTCCTGTGTGGGTTCTACCCACACACTTCCCAGTTTTGTTTCTCCTTGTCCTCAGAGTACCTCAGGCACTGTATTCTTACCTTTGCTTTTAAGTATGAGAATATGTCGTTAATTAGTTTCTGTTGGATGGAACCCTCCTTGAGTATGCGATGACTGTGACCTGGAATGACTTCCGTTACACCTACTTCAAGTCACCTTTCTGTAGGTGACTGTCACTTAAGAAGCCTCATCCTGAGTGTGAAAGAAAATCACTGGGCCTCTAAAATCTTCTCATTGTGTTTCTGGTTCTAATTTTTAAACAATCTTGAGTGATCTTAAAGCCTTTGAAAGGAGATTCCGTTGATCTTATTCCAAAAGAATGACTGTAAACATAGGGTATCCTTGTCATCTTGGGTTTTCCCCGAGTAGATTTGTAGAATGAGGCTATTTTCACATTAAACCAGATCCTCTTTCTTTCCTGTGCACTGGGTTTAGTTTAGTATTTGACTTATATTGTCCCCACCTTTGACTCCTTGTCCATCCCTACTGTGGTTTTTATCACTCCTATTCTGGTGACAAAAATTCTTCATGTGTTCAAGTGAACACCTCCCTCTGATCTTTCTTTTGCCTTTTCCAAATAAATACATAACTTGTACAATCATTTGGTATTATGCTCTGTACTAGTATCTTAGGATGACATAACTTAATTTTTTTAAAGTATATTTTTATTGATTTCAGAGAGAAAGGGAGAGGTAGATAGAGAGATAGAAACATCAATGATGAGAGAGAATCATTGATCAGCTGCCTCCTGCAGTGCCCCACACTGGGGTCGAGCCTGCAACCCCGGGCATGTGACCTGACTGGGAATCAAACCATGATCTCCTGGTTCATAGGTCAATGCTCAACCACTGAGTCATGCTGGCTGCGCATAATTTAATTTTTTATGCTCACATGCAAATAAGCATTATTCAATAATAAAAAGTGGTAGATGTACTTGAATAAAACACTTTGATAATTATACAATCTTTAAATTAATTAATGAGCCAAAGGCAGCTAAACATTAGCATGTAGAAAGATCTCTACAGCATTAGCTACTAATGAGTTCATTTAGATCCATCATGCAACTCGTTTTGGAAAGCACAGACCATATTTAATCATATTCAATCAGATCTAATATTGAAATGATGAACACAAGGCATTGAGTGTGAAATTGCCATAGAATTTTAATTGTTAAACACATTTCTTGTTGGTACTTAGAGATGAATGATAATTTGATGAGCAAGTAGTAGGTAATCTGTATCCAGTGGAAAGTTTAAGAAATAATTAGGAAAATAAGGTGTCCTGACTGAAGTTGATCATTCATGTACAAATTCTAAATTTGTTGGCCTCAGCTGCTTCAGAGGCTGTATTGCCCTCGAGTAAGAGGGTGCACTTTTGGCCTTATTTTTCCCTCTAGTTTGTCGTTTTGATTTTGAGAGAGAGAATGTTGAAAATTTTAGAAATGTATTATTTTAACAATTGATTCATATCATGCATTTTAAATTGAAATGTAATAATAGTACAGAAATTACCCCCCTCCCAACCTGACTTCTTTTTAGTTACTATTCACATCTTATGCTTTCTTCTAACAATGTTGAGGAATTTTGCCTGTTTTTGTATCTAATCTAATAAAAGAGTAATATGCTAATCATGTCACTCCTCTACATCCAAAGCCATGCCCACCAGCCAATCAGAGTGACTATATGCAAATTAACTCAACCAAGATGGCGGCCGGCAGCCACAGAGCTAGAGCAAACAGGAGGCTTCATTGCCCTGGTGATGAAGGAAGCTGCCTGCCTAAGGAGGCTGTGGCCTCTACTCAAGGCAACAAAGTTTCAATTATAGAAGATAAATAAATCCCAGATACCTGATTCCAGCCAGCTTCCCTGGGAGCTTGGGTCCCTGGGGGTTGTGGCCAGCCTGCAAACAGCCATCAGCCCCTCACCCAGGATGGCCCCACCCTAATGGGGTGAGGGTCCAAGCTGGGGGGCTTAGCCAGCCTAAAAGTAGCCATCAGTCCCTCACCCAGGCTGGCCATGCTCTGCAACAGGGACCACCACCCTGAAGGGGCTGTGGCCAACCTGCAAACAGCCATCAGCCCCTCATCCAGGCTGACCAGGCACCCTGGCAGGACCCCTCACCTGAAGGGGCTGTGGCCAGCCTGAAAACAGCCATCAACCCCTCATCCAGGCTGACCAGGAACCCTGGCAGGACCCCTTACCTGAAGGGGCAGTGGCCAGCCTGAAAACAGCCATCAGCCACTCACCCAGGCTTGCCAGGCACCCCAGCAGGACCCTCCTCCCTGAAGGGGCTGTGGCCAGCCTGAAAACAGCCATCAGCCACTCACCCAGGCTTGCCAGGAACCCCAGCAGTACCCCCACCCTGATCTGGGACACCCTTCAGGGCAAACCATCTGGCCCCCAACACATGCACCAGGCCTCTATCCTATATAATAAAAGGGTAATATGCAAATTGACCCTAACAGCAGAACCACTGGGAATGACTGGTCACTATGACACACACTGACCACCAGGGGGCAGATGCTCAATGCAGGAGCTGCTGCCAGGTGGTCAGTGCACTCCCACAGGGGAGCTCTGCTCAGCCACAAGCCAGGCTGATGGCTGCCAGTACAGCGGTGGTGGTGGGAGCCTCTCCTGCTTCCTCAGCAGCACTAAGGATGTCTGGCTGCAGCTTACACCTTCTCCCTGCTGGCAAGTGGACATCCCCTGAGGGCTTCTGGGCTGCCAGAGGGATGTCTGACTTTCAGCTTAGGCCCGATCAATTGGGGAGTGGGCCTAAGCCAGCAGGTGGACATCCCCCAAGGGTTCCCAGACTGCCAAAGGGCACAGGCCGGGCTGAGGGTCACCCTGAGTGCACAAATTTTTGTGCACTGGGCCTCTAGTTTTATATAAACGGAATCATACACCATGTATATTTTGGCCTGACTTCTTCTGCTTAGCATTGCATTTATAAGATTTATTCCTATTTTTTGTGGCCTAGGTCATGCCTTTCTTATTGCTGTGTAGTATTCCAGTGGGTGAACAGCCCACAGTTTATTCATTTTACTGTTGGAGGATATTTGGTAGTTTTAGGTTTCTGGCTATTATGAATTGTGCTACTCTGGACATTCTAGTACATGTTTTATATTTAGTTGTGGAAACTACACATAACAGAAAATTTACCATCGTAACCATTTTTGAATCTACAGATTGGTGGTGTTAACTACATTCACATTGTTGTGCAGCTAATCTCTAGAGCTCCTTTCGTCTTGAAAAACTGAAGTTCTCTGCCCATTAAACAGCAACTCCTCATTTCCCTCTTCCTCCAGACACTGGCAACCACTGTCCTACTTTCTGCTTCCCTGAGTTAGACAACTCAGATGAGTGGAATCACACAGTATTTGTCCTTTGAGGACTGCCTTATTCACTTAGTGCAATGTCTTCAAGGTTCACCCATCTATATAGCAACTCAGAAGTTCCTTCCATTTTAAAGCTGAATAATATTTCATTGTATGTATATACCACATTCTAGTGCATGTTTTCAATAAACATATGTCCACATTTCTGATGGGATTACATGTGGTTGGGTCATAGAATATGCAACGGTTCAGCTTCAGTAGGTTTTGCTAAACAATTTTCTACAGTGGTTGGACCAATTTATACTCTTCCAGACATGTGTGAACTAGCTACATTTTAATGCAGTAACATTATTATTTCTTCTAGCTATATACATTACAATAATAAGGTGCTATTATAATTCCAGTGGTCTTGATCCAGCATCTAGAAGGGTTTTAGGAAGCTGGAGAAGGTGCTGTGTGTAAATTAATCAAGAGTCTAGAGTCAAAAAATAATTTTGGAAGACATTTGGGGAGCCAGAGAAGACTTAGCTAAAGGAACTAAGTTCTTTTTGTCTCAGGACCCCTTGCTCTTTATTAACACAATTTGTCCTAAGGCAAGGTAGATATACACATCAAAGGCAAGTTTTAGTATGCAGAATCTGTTATGGAGGGACATTTGCGGGAGAGACAAGCCAGATTTTATCTTCCTGGGGCCTCCAAATATTGTGGAGGCAACATTTGCAAGATTAAGACCACCGACTCCATTTAGGTCTTAAGCAGCAAGTGAAGATTTATTGAGCTGGCCAGCTGGCTGCTGTGTCAGCCCTCACTTCGGTGGGGTGCTGGCGCTGCAGCCAGTGGCCAGCTCAATAAATCCTTGCTTGCTGCTTAAGACCTAATTGGAGTCGGTGGTCTTATTCTCACCAATGTTGGTCCGCAACAAATCCATTGTCAGATTGGGGGAAATTGACCTCGGCTGTTCAGGTGTTTGGCCAGCAGGAGGCAATGACATGTAAGCTGTTTGGCAGTAAGCAATCATTTATGCATCCTTTTCAGGTTTGGGGAAATGCCCTCAGCCATCTCCAGATGATTCAACCCTGCTGACATGCTGGAATTAGCTTCTGGCACTATTATAGGAAAGAATACATAGGAGTGTATTGAGTATATTTTCATTTTAAATACTCATGCTATTAATTAAGAAAACATCAACTTCTGCTGTGGATACAGCTCGTTTCTAACTCACCAAACAGTTCGATGTGGGTATTCCCACTGAGGCAGCCTCCTCACCTCTGAGGAGTGATTCAGGAATTCCAGTTCTTACATTTGGTGGCTCTACCATATTCAACATGTGGCTCCCAGTGTATCCCTGAGCTCTGAGATCCAGGTAGAACATGTGGAGCAGGCACACCATATTTTTAACCATCTCAGCTAGGAAGTGACATATATTCTTTCTGTTCACATTCCCTTAGTAGGAACAAGTCTCATGCCACATCTATGTGGAAGGGGTGAGGGTGGGGGTACACTGAGCAACTCTTTTCATCAACAACTCTACACTCTGAACAAGGAGCACAAATATTTGTTAGACGGTTAACTGTGTTTGCCCATATGCCTTTGCATTTTTGTGTACCATGATCTCAAAACTATATTCTCCTCAGGGTCCCTGACTTACAGCGGTGATGCCAGAGATCAATGGAAGGATCTTAGAATCAGTTTGTCATGGACAAACATGATCTGTTATTGAGACAGCTGGTAGGAGAAATGTTTTGTAAAATGCTTATGTACAGTAAGCCCTGTCTGCATGGTAACATCTTACAGAATTTCCTACTGTTTGAAATCTTTCTCCTAACTTTAAACTGTAAGCAAGCAGAGTGATTTGCAGGGACACTGAGAAGAGTCTGTACAAAGGCACATTTGAGGACACGTATCCTCTATCGTCACACTCAGAATCTTGGTTGATTCCTGATAAGCACCAGGCGTGTGGTATTTTGAAGTGCTAATCTGAATCAAGGCTTTGGATTTGGACTATCTGGAAAAAAGCTTCAAGTCATTCAAGTCAGCCACATCCTATATCTATAGATTAAGCATAAGGCAAGCAAGCAAATCACATACATTTATGGTGACAAATGAGAGAAAGGTGGAGGTCCCAGCATTAGTGATGCATTCTGTGGTCAGAACAATTTTGTTTTACAAGATAAAGGGGAATGCAGTTTATTAGCATAAGTAAGGAAAGTAGCTGAAACCTCTGTCCAAGGTGATAAAGAGAGAGCTGTCTGACTACGATCAGTTTGGAATATCTTTTATCTCCAATCCATAACTAACGTGTTCTGTTCACATTGCCTGTTGCAGTAGCTTCCTTTTCACATGCTTCCTAAAATGCACCTATGTGTCTCAGCTCTGTTATGAGGCTGTCCCAGTGGAATGAGTTTTAAGGTTTTAAAAATGAGTAATTTGCTTTATGGCACATGAAGCAGTACATATAAGGATAGCAGGAGGATGGAGAAGTCTCCAAAGATAGATAACAGCTACCTTGCTGTATTGAATCTGAACAATGTGCAATCGCTATGTGCTGCACCTTTTCACGGCACTGGTCCCTTTAGCCCGCACATGGGAGGGGAAACGGAGGTTCAGAAAGGTGGTCTGCTCACAGTCACTTAGCTGGTAAAAGGAGCCATAACATGAACTGGCTCTGACTCCTAATCACAGGCTCCACAGCCAAGAGCAAAGAGGTCCTCCGAAAGGCAGGTGCTAGAGAGACCCCAGAGGAGATAATGGAGCCCAGGTCATCCTCTGAGTCATACATAGACTTGCCTTTAATGAAACTGACATCCCCTTTGACAGTGAGGGCTCACTATCATTTACATGCATCACTGTGACCTCTCCCAGTGGGAGTTAGAGCTTTTGTAAAATAATCAGAAGCTAAAAAGCAATCGCAGTGTTCTGGTGTTTTAATATCTAAATATTCTTTTCATTCTAACACATTGCAAAAGTGTGCTGACAAGCCAAGTTTCACAACCATTAGAAGTACTGGGTTAGTACAATAAATACCACTACAAGATACAATTGCTCTAGGGAAACAGTGAATTTTTTTCAAAAGGTGGCTTTCTGCCTGTGTACTGTATGTCAGGTTTGTCTCAAAATGATGATATATTGACCAGTGAGAGAAGCAAATTAATTCTGAAATGTTGGGGAGGGGAGCATTTTCTCTCTATCTGTCCAGGCTGGTCTAATAATTAAATTGCTGTGAGACACATTAATAGGAGATAACAAAATGTAATTCATATGTACAGAGGATTCATAGATATAGGACCTAAAGAAATAATCAAAGCAAGCAGCTTTTATATTTTTTGGATAAAGAAACAATAAATTTGTGAAGAACTGACAAGACAAAAATGTTTGGGCTGAGGTAGTAAATTAGTAAAGAAGAAACAAGTTTTCTTTACACAGCCTTCTAGGCCCTCCATTCCCTCTGTCTAGTAATAAGATGTGTCCCTCCTTGTGCAGGGAGGGTACCTTTCACCTGGGAGACTTATTTTCTGTTTCCAGGGAGAAAGGAGAGGAAGGTCAGAGTGTCTTTCTTGCACATTTTTTTTCTCTCCAGTAACTTTAATTCAAAATAATTAATATGCCAAATTGGCATATTTTGGCATGGCAAGTTTTGCTACCCTACAGTATAATAATAGGGGGTTTAATTTGTTACCTAATTAAGTCCACAAAGAAACTGGAAAAATCATACTGTAACTATATCAAGGGTATCTATTTTGTATGCCTTACTTTGCTTCCCAAAGCACTGGCAACTATTTGACCTATGATAAACAGTACTACCAATTTAGGAATCATTTACATTTTTCAATTCCTTCCCATTTGTTTTCAATATCAGCTCTCAAGTGCTTTATTTAGTGAATTCCATAACAAATTGAAATTAATTAGACTTATTTTGCTAACAGTATTAGAATGGGTTCAATTAAAAATTCAGTTCCTCAGTTGTACTGCCCATATATCAAAGGTTCACATGTGGCTGGTGGATACCATATGAGAGAGCTCAGATGTAGAGTATATCCATCATCTTCGAAAATTTATCAGACTGTCTTCTCCATCCACCTGTCCAGAGGGGAAAGGCAGTGTAGAGGAGGCAGACACTCCTCTAAAATGTTTGACCTGGACAAGGCACACTTCTGCTTATTTTTGACTAGAGGCCCATTGCACTAATTCGTGTACCTTGAAAGGAACTGTGGGCCTCGAGGCTGCTGTAGGCACAGGGGCAGGTCTTGGCCCATCCTCTGTGCCTCTTCCTTGCCCCTCCCGCTGAGGCCCTTGGTCCCCCATCAGCCTGCAGCTTCACTCCCACCACCACCATTCCCACTTGCAGACTGTGCGGAGTGATTTGGGCTGGCACCAGCAGCAGGTGTGGGCAGGGTTGGCGTTGTCAATGGGTGCAAGTGGCAGCTGCTGCCCTGAGCACCCCTCAGGAACAAGGGGAGGTGGAAAAGCCCTCAGGGGCAATAGGGGCTGGCAGCTATGGTGCCGAGTGATCGGGGCCAGCACCAGGCACCAGCAGCGGGTGTGAGCAAAAGCTCCAGTGCCAGCAGTGAATGCTAGCAGGCTGGCGCCCTGCCTTGGTCTGGTGCCCCCACTCACCTGCTCCACCATCCTGCCACGGCCAATGCCCACCATGTTCCACTCTCTGCCACCTTTTGCAGACACCTGCCATGTTCTTCATGTGCCCCATTGTGTGATCAGCACACGTCATAGTGACTGGTTGTTTGGTTGTTCTGCCGTTTGGTCTATTTGCATACTAGGGATATATATATATATATATATATATATATATATATATATATATATATGGAAATAAGTCTTTTGGACTTCTGTGCAATGGAGTCGGGTGTCTTAGTTCATTCAGGTCACTCCTATAACAGAACTACCATAGACTGGGTGGCTTAAACAACATTTCTCACAGTTCTGGAGGCTGAGAAGTCCAAGGTTAAGAGTCTAGCAGACTCTGTGTATGCTGAGGACCATTTCTGAATTTGTAGATGGTCCTCTTCTCATGTGCCCTCACATGGTGGAAGGGTGAGAGTGGTCTCTGGGGGTCTCTGTTATAAGGGCACTGATCCCATTCATGAGGGCTCCACTCTCATGACCTAATCACCTCCCAAGGGCCCACCTTCAAATGCCATCACAATAGAGATTATGGTTTCAACATATAACTATCATTTTTCATGCCTTCTAGTTTTATATATTTTTGTGATTTCATACAATTTTGTTATAGTATATGGAATGAGGCATGGGCCTAAATGTATTGATCTCCATACCAATCATTAGTATGCTTGAGAGTAGGAGCCCACAAATTATGGCTTGTGGGCCAAATCTGGTCTGCTGTCTGTTTTTGTAAATATATTTACAAAATATATATTACAAACTTTATTCCAACATCATAAAACAATAAGGAAGAAATAATGAAAACATTGGGACTGAATTTTAGTAGGCAGATATCCATTTCCATTACACTAGCCAAATTTAATAATGCAGATATGGCCTAGAGGAAAAGCCTTGGGCAATAGACTTGGGTCTAAGTCCTGTTTCGGCCTCCAAACTGTTTGACATTGAGGGAGTCAGACACTCTGACTCAGATTCCTTATTTTTAAAAGACACCAATGGTAGCTCAACTGGCATGGCTCAGTGGTTGAGCATTGACCTATGAACCAGAAGGTCATGGTTTGATTCCTGGTCAGGCTACATGCCTAGGTAGCAGGCTCATTCCCCAGTGTAGGGTGTGCAGGAGGCTGCTGATCAATGATTCTCTCTCATCACTGATGTTTTTATCTCTCTCTCCCGCCGCCTTCCTCTCTGAATTAAATAAAAATGTATTTAAAAAATTAATAAAGGACAACAATAGTAATATCTAATTCTTAAGGCCTTTGTCAGAATTACTAGTAAATAGTAAATGTGTGCAACATAGGACGCAAACACTTTAAAACTTAAATATACGGATTTGTGTGATAGATTGTGTCATAGACCCCAGCTCCTTGTCCCTCCCAGCAACCTTGTATTTTTCCATGAGACTTTGTAGTAGAGCTTCCTGCCCCTTGAATCTCAGTTGACCTTGTGACTTGTTTTGGCCAATAAGATGAGGCAAAAGTGTCACTGTGCCAGTTCTGAGCCTGAGCCTTAGAACCCTTGTGGGTTTCTGCCATCACAATTGGGAAAAACTGCTTGGGGGGCCGGTCCCAGGAGGAGAGTGAGGGACATGTGGAAGGATGGTACCAGTTGGTCCCTCTTGGATCATCCAACCCAGAGCAAGTGCATGTAAATGCTTATGATTGCATGGCAATAAGGTAGTTAATGTTGCTTGCCCTGGACTATTATTATAGTGACAGTAAACAGCACAACTAGTTTATTCCTCTACAGCTATTCACTTGAACAACTTAACATTTTAATTAATATAACCCATCTGAAAGAGAAATAACAAGTGAGATAAAACAGTGCAAAAATTCATATGGAATAAAAAAAGACACCAAACTGTCACAGCAATCCTGAGAAAGGACAAAGTTGGAGGGACCACAGTGCCAGATACCAAGCTATATTACAAAGCCACTCTTCTCAAAACTGCCTGATACTTGTGCAGCACAAAAATAGACATAACGATCAATGGAAAAGAATAGAGAACTCAGAGATCCATCCAAGCCATTATGTTTAACTAATATTTGACAAAGGAGGCAAGAGCATACAATGGAGTCAAGAGAGTCTCTTCAATAAATGGCATTGGGAAAATTGAACAGATACATGCAAAAAAAAAAATGAAACTAGACTACCAACTTACATCCTACACAAAAATAAACTGCTGTTTGATTCTTCACATGTGGTGTCTGATGTGTAAGCTACTCCACTGTTGACGGCACCAGCACTAGCTTTCTTTGTATGGGTAACTGTCAGCGTTGCCACAGAACTGCTGTGACACTATTGTGGCGGGGAGGGAAACATGGTGGGGACATCTGAGAGTACCACCCTTTCTGGTCTGCCTCCTGAGGCCATGTTTGTTCCATTGTCTCCTTATCATTCCCAAAGTCTGAAGTATGTCCTCCTACTCCCACCAGCTTTCTGCTCCAGTAGTTTACTACTCCAGGTGTGGGCTGTTCATGGTCAGGATCCATGAGCCCTGTGATGGTTAATGTTATGTGCCAACTTGACTGGGCTAAAGGATACCCAGATGGCTGGTAAACACTATTTCTGGGTATGTCTGTGAGAGTCTTTGCAGGAGATTAGGATTTTATTAAGTAGATTGCATAATGAAGATTGCCCTGGCCAAGGCAGGTGGGCATCATTCAATCTTTAGAGGGCTGAATAGAACAAAAAGTTGGAGGAAGGGTAAATTCTCTCTCATCTTGAGCTGGGACATCCATCTTCTGCTCTTGGACATGGAACTCCTGGTTTTCTGGAAGCTATCCATTGTCTACACTATCGTAAATGTGCAATAGGGAATTTGGAAGGCTGATGGACCTTGAGCTTTATTTAGCAAGGGTTAAAACTATGCACCGATTGTTCTGTCGAGACAATGGTGGCTCAAGCAATTTCCTGACCTAATAGTCTCAAAGTAAATCTTTACTAATATTTACTGACCTTTAAGAAAGTCTGTCTGCTAGCAGATTGCCTGCCTGACTAAGGGCAAGATGTGTATCTAAAATTGAATAAAAGCTAACAGGGCCTGGGTCCCAGAGAAGCCTTTCCACTGGAGAATGGTTTTCTGCCTGACCCCCCTTGATTTCTAAATGCATTATTTCTTGTTTAGTGTCTTTATTTGTGTGAGGCCCTTTTCCAGATCCTGAACCCTAGCCATGCTGGTTGCAGATTCACACTGGTTTTCAGGTCCTTAGAGTTTAGGCAGCCCTCAGCCTCAGACTGGGAGTTACACCATGGACTCCCCTGCTACCCTCGCCCACTGACAAATGGAATTACACCATTGGCTTTCCTGGTTCTCTAGCTTACAGACCCAGATCGTGGGATTCTCAATATTCATAACCACATAAGCCAATTCCTATACTAAATCTCCACTAATAAATATCTCTACATGCCCTATTGGGTTCTGTTTCTCTTGAGAACTCTAACAGTACAGTCACATGGCTACATAAATACTATGAATAAAGCATTATATTAATAACATGTAAAATGAATGGGAATCTACACAGATAATATATATGTTTTTTTAACTTTATTTTTATTATTGACATTATTACAGATGTCCTCAATTTCTGCCATGTCCATCTCCACCCAACTGCCCCCCTTTCTTCTGGACATCACCACACTGCTGTCTGTGTCTATGGGTTATATGTTCTTTGCCTAATCCCGTTATGTTTTCTTTTTCTTTTTCTTTTTTTTGGTAAATCCACTGAATAAATGATTACATACAAAGTCTACATCTTCCTTATCCCCTACAGGGTGGAAGGCAGTTTCTGGCCCTTCCTCTTTTGTTCAGCCCTTTCATGTGGCCCCTGGGTGTTGAGGAGACTAGGAAAAAAGAGTAGTTATTTTTGCCAAAGGAGGAACTTTGAAATCAACAAATGCTGCAGGCTTCTAGCCAGAGATTGGCTAGCGGTTAAAAACTTTTGCCTAAAATGTTCATTTTGTAAAAGAAATTTAAATGCCAGTTCTAATAAAACTCCAGAGAAATAGGCATTGAGAGGTGGTATTTATCAAATGGACCATAAACAGATCGGGGAATATGACTTTGAAATCTGTACAAGGTGATAGTTGTACTCAGTGGTTTTAAGAAATAATCATTTTTTTCTTTATGTCACTGGCAATAAATTTTCTTTATATGAAAGAAGAAAATATGAATCAGTGGGAGGTTGAGAGTCTGGATTGTGAAGGTAGACAAGCTGAGTTAATCGCAGCCCTGCCACTTACCAGTGTGATCTTGGGTGGGTATTCTAACTTCTCTAAGCTCAGATACCTCATTTGAAAAGAGGGAAAATAATAGTAGCTCTCTTAGAGGGTTTCTGTGAGTATTAAGTGAGGTTGTACTTGTAAAGTGCTTAGCATGCATAGTGAACTCTCAATTAATGTCAGTTATTTTTATTACCCATAATCCCACCGATTAAAGATTGGTGCTGTTCACATTTTGATGTATGGGGGAGGGGGTCCTAATTATGTGAGAATATTTTCTGAGTCACAGCAGTTACAAAGTTATTAGAATATAACAGCATAAAAATATTCCCTAATTAACAGGCCTATTATATAATGTCTGCACTTAGACAGCTTGCCCTGCTTAATCCTAGTAGCAAGACCCAATGTTCTGAGGCGAAAGCTAGGCACATTGAAACGTGAAGCTGTCAGTCTCACCAAAGTTGTGAGATTTCCTGGAAGTGATGTTGGGAGACTTACACTGAGAAATGAGGACCTGGCAGAGTTGAACCAGCTAACAGTGGAAGAGTTAAAAAGCAGCCCTGATCTTGGCAGGAGAGGCCCTTTGAAAAAGAATGATTTGAATATCAAAGGACTTAGAGAGGCTCTTAGGAGCATTGATGAAACTCTCAAATATTTCTGCAAAAGAGACCCTTTACCCTTGCTTTCGAGACGGGAGCTTATGTCTGTTTCCAGGCTGATGCTATTTCTAGACAGATCCTGTCTCCGCCCTGTAGTTGAAGATTGCTATGCCAGGTCCATCAAGGTGTGACTGTTAGTGTGAATTCTCCGACATCCACAAATCCTGTAAATACTGATTTAGAAGAAATGGAGGTCTTCAGTGACACCCTTTGTCCTCCCTTTATCCCAGACAGGGTCTTAGATAACAAAGCAGGTTGTTAACTCTGCAGAAACATGACCTGTCTGTGAAAAAGGTCAGATGTCTTTGCCTTTTTTTTTTTTTTTTTTCAATATGGTAGCAAAGGTCTATGTTTTTGGTAGTAGATCTCACTGAGAAGCTGATGACAGTTAAGGATACTCCTCCCAGAAAAATACACATTGGTACCCACCATGAATATTTTCATACAGTTTAAAGGGAGACCCAATGAAATCCACTGATAGATCACAAGGTTAAGAAACCACATTTGATTTGTCATATTTGAATTGTTACATGTTGTTATCGATTTGAATTGTTACATATTTAATTGTTTTATATGAAAATATGTATGCATTCCTAAATTGAGACTTGCATGAGCGTTAATTCAGTAAGTACTTATTGCACATTTGCTTTTTGCCTTCACCTGTAGGGGACAAGAGAGAAATATTGGACGTAGATTCTAGGTTTCAGTTAGACCAAGAGGAAACCCAGAGAGTACAGACAGGATGTGGTGAAGTAGGAAGACACTGTCAGTCCCTGTAGGCAGAGTTACCCCAAAATATCACCCACAGAAGGTGTTACACATCAGCCCATAACGTGGGGAGTGGAGTGTTTGGGATCCTGCAAAGTCTCTGTGCTCCTGGAGATCAGGATATGAAAGGTGTGTGGATTAGATACACAGATTAGAGAAAAAGGAAGGCACTTGAGCCAAGGATTTCTTACACGTTCTCATTCAGGGCTGGACTGTTCTCAGGTTTATAAAGAAGTGGCCTTGTCAGGCAGCCTACTCATCTGTCAGCACAGTCTGGGCACCTGTATGGGGACTGCAACCTGAAACAGTTCTTAACCTTTAATGAATAAAAAACCCAAGAATAAGTACAAATACATGATTAAAAAGCTCCCAAAAGTTGTTTACTGAAACAGTACATCCACACCAGTTTACATCCTCTATAATAAAAGGGTAATATACAAATTGACCCTAACCGCAGAACCACTGGGAATGACTGGTCACTATGACACACACTGACCACCAGGGGGCAGATGCTTAATGCAGGAGCTGCCCCTGGTGGTCAGTGCACTCTCACAGGGGGAGCTCTGCTCAGCCACAAGCCAAGCTGATGGCTGCCAGTACAGTGGTTGGTGGTGGGAGCCTCTTCTGTCTCCTCAGCAGTGCTAAGGATGTCCAACTGCCGCTTAGCCCTGCTCCCCGCTGGCAAGTGGACGTCCCCCGAGAGCTCCCAGGCTGCCAGAGGGATGTCTGACTGCCAGCTTAGGCCCGATCAACTGGGGAGCGGGCCTAAGCCAGCAGGTGGACATCCCCTGAGAGTTCCCAGGCTGTGAGAGGGCACAGGCCGGGCTGAGGGACCCCCCTGAGTGCACAAATTTTTGTGCACCAGGCCTCCAGTATGTATATACAGGGTTTAAAAATAATTTACAGGTGCAGATTCTGGCTAGGTGCTGGTGCTCATCACTGGGATAGTGAGGAAGCCATCAGCCAGGTGGCATGGCTTATGTCTTCACACTTATTTCTGTACTGGAAGGTGTGGTGCTCCTTACTGTAAATTCACTGCACAAAATACTTGCTATAAAATGAATTCTCCTGCATCTCTTTGTGGCTGGTGGGGTCTCCTGGTAGGCCAAGGTAACTTTTAGCATTAAGAGGATTGACTGTTACTTAGAAGAATCCTTCTTTGTGGCTTTATGTCTCCTTCTTCTCTCTCACTATCCACTATCTACATTTTTCTCCTCCTTTTCACGGTCATAGCAAGAGCTAAAAGGATTCAGCTTGTTGCCTTGCCAAAATGTTGCTGTTTTAGTTATTTCATCTTCAGTACAAAAGGATCCCATCTGCAGATTAACACAGACAAATCTGGCTTGGCTGAAATAAGGAAGACAGAGGAACTGGGAGACAAGACCAACAAAGTACAATTAGAAGCCAATATAAGACGGTGTATGACCAAATGTTCAATTATATGATAATTTAATACAAACAGAATCATGGGGGAAGGCTTTATAACAAAGGGATATGTGAGGATGTGGAAAGGAGGATTGGATGTGGAGATACATATTTACTAGGAGGGCTACATGATGCAGAGCAAGGAGCATGGGGCATATGATTCTTCCAGTGCACATTTATTGAGCATCTACTATGTTATCTGTCTAGGCAGAGTAGAGAACAAAAGGCCCCCTCTCAGAGTCACATGAGTTAGGATGAGACTTGTTCTGAGTCTGCCTCCACAAATTACTAGTATTATTTTGTTCATATGGAGAAAACTACTCAAGCTTTTTGAACCTCGGTTTCCTTGTCTATACAGTGAATTATAGTTATCCCTTCAGAGTTCCATTAGTAATAGAAAAGCCAGATAATGTTACTGAATCACTTAGTAAGCTATACAATTCAATGCCAAACTTAGTTCCTATGCCAACCAGTGAGTGACAGGAGACACGATTTTTATCTTTTTTAAATGTATCCCCAAAAGAACAGAAAGTTGTCATTTGGCTGGAGCTCACCTGCCTCTCCTCTATCTGAAAACAGTGTCTGGGACCACAACTTTGGCTTTGAGGAGGATTAAAGGAGACTGAGAAAATTGAAAGGAGATGGGTGGCTCAGCGTAGAGTGACTGGAAATGATGAATATGATGAATAGGACACTACAGAGGAGGTAGCTATTTCTACTGGGTCATATGGGCAATCCACTAATCGGGGGAAAGATGTCACTTAGCGTCAAATTCAAGAATTTGATGTGCAAGTAGCTCATTGTTGAGGTTGAAAACAATGTATTTTTTTTCAGAAAGTTCATTATTAATAGAGCTCTGATTCCTGAAACCCATGGTATTTGGGACCAAATCGCACATACTATATTTCTTCCTAAGAGCTTAGGGTTGAAAGCTATGGATTTCTTTCCTTTGTGTCTTTAATATTTTCTGTATGGTTTATTGGTTACAGTGATCTAAATACCTTCATCAAGCCACAATTAAGTCCCTGGGACTAGCCCTGTGCCCCTACGGGAGGTAATTATAAAAGCTGGAGTAATTTGCCATTGAATTATTTATGTAAGCATAAATATTGCAGAGGCAATTAAACCTCAGGTATTTTGTAAGGCGTGGCTAAATCAATTCCCATTGTGTTCCTCTAGTTCATTTCAGAGGAAATGTTTGACAGGAAATAGAAATCTTTGTCAAAAGGCAAAAATAAGCTAAGAATCTCTCCCTCCATTAATTTTCTTTGCTCTCTAAACATACCCTGTAAAGTAATTTTGTGTGTTATTGGAATTCTTTCCAACTGCCAAAAATAATAAGTCAAAAAACATTGAGAGTTCTCTCTTGTCAATACTAGGAAGTCAATCTTCTGTCTATTCCGTTATAATTTAGCACAGTGAGAATCAACTGATTTCACAGATATTAACTTTATTGAATATACAAACGGAAGTGTTATAGGGAAAATAATTTCTCAGTGAACAGCAGCCATAACTTAGCGATCAGGAAATGCAATCTCCTTCTCGTCTCAAAACTTACTCAAAGGCTGGAGCACGCCTGGAATCCACCCCCTGCTCTCCCACAAAGCAGTGATTTACAGAAATGAAACCTGCGGGATACACATTATGCAAACGCTCTAGGGAAGTGAATCATTGCACATCCAAACTAAAATTGATGGTGCTGCAGTGAAAATAAAGTTATTAAATTTGTGGTGAAGGGGAAATGTAAAAGGTAACACTTTAACAGCATCTCATATATAAAACCAATCAGCTCTTTCTGAAGTCATTATTTGAAGCCACCACGTCCTCTGCCCCCACCCCATCCTATGCTTCCAGCCTGTATCTGAAATGTTTGGCTTTTTCTCACCATGCTAGTCAAGCTTTTAGATCCTTTATTTTTACCCCAGCTTCAGATTCAGAACTGCATCTTGTATCTTACTTTTTCTTTCTTCCTTGTATACAGGGCCACCAAGCTAGCCACCACCCTCATTCAAAGCCACCGTCATGTAATTTAATTCAGGTGCTACTTCCCAGAGCCGTTGAATGTGGGACAAATCTAAGTTATCTTTGTCTCCAACTTTCCTCTGGTTGGACACATTGAAGTATCCTCAGTAGAGAAGTTGAAGAATTAAAAGACCTCAACTGAAGTGAATGAGTTCATTTATTGTAGCACATTAAAACAGACGCTGCAGGAAGGGCAAAGCTTCTCTTAGTACTGATTCAACAAGAAAATAATTTTTGATTTAAATTGGTGTTTTGCACATTGTCAATGAGCAGTGAAGGATGCGTGCCAGGTTCTTAGATGCTGGGGTGCATTGCGAGGGGGAGACAGGAGGAGTGGAAGAAGGAGGAGATAAGGAATATGCTGTAATCGGAAGCTCTCTGGTTGCCAGAGCACCAGGTCTTAACCCACCCTACTCTCCTCTGGGACACAGAGAGTGTCATTGCTGCAATCCAGAGCATTTCCTGGCTTAATATGCATCTTTGGCTTCCTACTGCTCTTCGTATAAGGGACCAAATCCTTAGTAGGGATGGACAAGGCCCTGCATGGTTTGGTCCCCATCATCCTCTCAGATTTCATCTAGCTTTGCGTTACAGCCATGCAGCCGCTTCCTTAAAGACACTGTGCTTCCCCTGTGCTGGGCGTTGAGCCTGCCTTTTACCCGCCTGAATACCACTCACCCCTCCATCGTCTCCTACCCATTCTTCAGATCTCAGCACAAACTTCATTTCTTCAGGGAAAAATGCCTCAGATCTTCATCCTGTGGGGAGACAGATCTTGCAGATTTCTTTCATTCCTCATGGGCCCAAGCCTTTTGAGCAAAGGACGTGCTTGAATAACAAAATGCCTTGGATGCTGGAGATAGTATTTCCCCAGAGAGATTCAGAGACACACCTGTCTGGGGACATCGTGGGCCGTAAAATTGTCTTCTTTCTCTCCCTGGTGACATTCCAGAGTTGTGGGGCTTCCCCTTCTGCTCCAGAGGCGACTGATTCACATGAACCTTTCCCATGGATCTCTCCAGAGGCCTGGATGGCGAATGGGCAGCCTTATAAGGACCAGTCTCTCTCTCTCTCTCTCTCTCTCTCTCTCTCTCTCTCTCTCTCTCTCTCTCTTTAATATTTTATTGATTTTTTACAGAGAGGAAGGGAGAGGGATAGAGAGCCAGAAACATCGATGAGAGAGAAACATCGATCAGCTGCCTCTTGCACACTCCACACTAGGGGACGTGCCCACAACCAAGGTACATGCCCCTAAACTGGGACGCTTGAGTCAGCAGGCCGACGCTCTATGTACGAATCCAGGGCCAGACTCTTAAATACAAACTTCCTGCTTCCGTGTGGTACACTCAATTGCAGGGGAAGGTAACATCTGCCCCTGGTCCTCGTGCCCTATGGAGATTGTGGGACAGCTATATAAGATACTTCCCTTGGCCGGCTGGCATGGCTCAATGGTTGAGTGTGGACCTATGAACCAGGAGCTTCGATTCCCAGCCAGGGCACATGTTCAAGTTGTGGGCTAGAACCCCACTATGGGCCATGCAGGAGGTCTGTCAGAATCTTCAGCTGTGAAGATAATAGTTACATGCTAGAGATAGTAGAGCAGAGAGATGGAAGGAGCTGATCAGTGATTCTCATCATTGATGTTTCTGTTCCTCTCTCCCCTCTCCCTTCCTCTCTGAAATCAATAAAAATATATTTTAAAAGAGAAACTGCCCTGGTTGCTGCTTTGGTATGAGTAACACACCACCTGTGCTTCTGATCCAGGAGTCTTGGTTAGTGTCTTCTGTCATATGCATGAGAAACTGACAGCCTATCTTTTTACCTTTGCAGTTTCTGATTTACCACACATGACAGGTCGAACCCCCTTTATTCTAGCACCACGTGACACTCAAGTATGGCATATATTACAATCAACTTTACTTTATGCTTTGATTATTTGATTATTGTTTATCTTTCCCAGTAGAAGAGCAATATGTTGTTTACCCCTGTTGAATATCTTGCCTCTAATACAGTGCCCTGCCTTTACTAGACACTCAAATATTTATTGGTTGATTGGGGAGAGAGAACTTAATTTTAATTTAGAGGATGAGAAAAAACTTCATAGGGAAGGAGATGTTTGAAGTGGGCCTTGAAGTGGGCAGAAAGAAAAGAGGGCCAGAGCAATGGATGTTGGGCATGGAGCAATATGGGTCTTTGTGACCAGTTCCTAGTGGCTTGAGTGAGGAGCAGTGTGTGTGGGGTAATAATGAAGAGGGAGTCATTTTTTTGGCAAATGCCAGCCTATTTCTGAATGTAATAAAGTGTAGGAAATCCTGAAGGCTAGTGGAAATTGGAGACTGATGTGTTTGTTGAGAATTTCAGCAAGACCCAAGAGAATCAAGAAGCGAAGGACTTTAATGCACCTAGGGATGTGTGTGTGTGTATGTGTTCGTGTGTTTGTGTGTGTGTGTGTGTGTGTGTGTATTTTTTAACATGGCTAGTGAGGAAGTAGATTTATATCTTAAGATTTTTTCTTTTCTTATGGAGTTGATGGAAGAAGGAGTAAGATATTAGCTGAAACACACTTAGTTCTTTTGAGTTTCTAGCTGAATTTAGTTAATCCTAAGGCATTTTAGGGCCAGGAGAAGCAAGAAAAATATTGGGACCCAAACCAAAACAAAACAATGGACTCTGGGAAACAGCATTAACTCTAGTTTATAAATGAGAAGGTGGCACCTGGGGGTGATGCTGTGGGCTGTGGGCTTTCCTATTGACAGCCCTATTTCCAGATTTCTCTGAGATTCAGGTTTCCTCACAGATATGGGATGCAGGTGTGTTCCTTGGAGAAAGGTGAGACAGCTGTGTATTAACTCCTCTAGGTTCAAAATTAATGCATGGATTGAGCTTTATTTGAATATTTCTGACTGAATTAAGAATGCTTTTGTGTTTTATTTATTTTTTTCACTTATTTAATGCAAAGATGAAATTGGGAATGAAATAATCTCTTGGGGATTCTCTACGCTTCAAAAACCTATGAAAAATTTTTTTCAGAGATTATCTTTAGCAATAACATGTATAAAAATTATTTTAATGAGATCATAATGGATAAATCTATATCCTTTTAACATTTTAGGGTCCTCAGCAATTCTTGAATTATGAATTTAGTTGGAATCGCTAGTTTTTAAAAACATTTGTTTAATGATGTTGTCTTTTTACTAAATGTCCACATACAGCTGTGCTTCTGGAATGTACTAGAGTTGATTTTTTATGACCTTTCAATTTCTGCTGCTGTGGGTGTACCTGGTTTGAGTCTAACAGTATTTTCCCCTTTTCTATTGTGTTGTCATTAATCTTCCTTGGAAGGAAAGTCCAGATGAAACAGGCTGGTTAAAGTGATGTGTAAAGCAAATGTAGTTCAACTATGAGTGATGGCCCAGGAAGTTACATTAGTTAGGATCAGGTTGGGATGCACATAATAGAAAAATCCATAGTAAAAGTAAAGTTGATTGGCTTAAACAAGATAGATGTTTGTCTCTCACATAACATAAATCTTTAAGAAGGTAATTCTGGGCTTGTATAGGGCCATGGCAGATTTTATTTTTCAAAGATGGCTGTCACAATATCTTCTGCTCTCCTTAAATTATGAGCTTGCCATTCCTTGTTCTCTTCTCCCAGAGATTACTCTGAGACCCCTTTCCTTGAACAAGAGCAGAATGTGTGATGACCTCAACCAGTAGGGGGCAGCAGAGGTGGCACCATATACCTTCTGAGGCTAGGTCATAACTTCTGCTTGTTTCTGCAGCCATGCTGTGAGGAAGGTTGGGCCACATTGGGAAGCCACGTATAGGTTCTGGCTTATACTGCAGTTGAGATGCCAGCCAGGAGTAAGCATGAGCCCTCACATAGGAGTGAGGAAAGTCGATAAGAAGACTCCGGTGCCACATGAGAAATCCTAAGCCAGAACTGCTTCGTTGAGCCCCATCAAGCCTAGAACCATGAAAGAAAATGACAGTACAAAGTGGCTGTTGTTTTATGCCACTAAAATTTCAGTGATTTGTTACACAGAAGTATAAAATTGGACTCAAGAACGTTACTGGTGACTCAGCTCCTTCCAGATCTCTGCTCTGCTATCTCTAGCATGTAACTATCATCTTCATAGCTGAAGATTCTGCCAGAGCTCCTCATCTGTATTCTGGCAGCGGATGAAGGTCTGGAAGAAGATGTGGGTACTTGTGCCTTTTGGGGAATCTCCCTGAAATCCCATACAATCCTTCTAGACTTAGTGGCCAGATTTTAGTCTCCTGGTCACTTAGCACCAGGGAAGGCTGAATAATGAATCTTTTCTTTGGGGTTGTAGTGTACTCAAGAAAATATTGTGCTGGATGAAGAAGAGCAGAATGGCTGTTGGATCAGACACTTGTAGTTTGGAGGGCTTTCTCATGAACCACATGCATGGGCCTTAATGCATAGGAACTGGTACTATGTTATTATATCGTCAGTATCCTTGCTTGATGGTTCGATGACTTCTATGGATAACTTTTGCTTTAACTGGAATTTCAGTGTGCTTATTTTGGTATTTTTGCATTGCTGTGGTAGCTGATAAGCAACTCTGCTAAGGTTTGTTCAAATTTCCTATTAAAATATCCACAGATAACCACAAAAAGTTGGCACCAAAGCCATAAAATGAAGAGAGCAAAAATAATTGAGCACAGATAGACTGTGTTTTTACTACAACATGGTTGAGATTAGATTTTGAATAGTGTTCTTTGGCTTCACACACTCCATTCACTGAACCAAAATATTATGGAGAAAGGAGAAGACTTTGATGAAGGCCAATGATCTCCCTTAACTCTGGGATTCTGAGTCCTCCTCAGTCAATAAATCAGGTAACTGTCTTTTGCTTTCATAGAATCACCTTCTAAACAAACAATATCTGTTCTATGTCCCCCAGATCTCTTGTGCTCCTCAATGACTCCTCCCCTCTGATATCCATTAAGAGGTTGACATGTATACTACAGTTTTCAGGATTCA
Source organism: Murina feae (assembly GCA_004026665.1). Classification (NCBI taxonomy): domain Eukaryota; kingdom Metazoa; phylum Chordata; class Mammalia; order Chiroptera; family Vespertilionidae; genus Murina; species Murina feae. Next base: position 5,733 of record PVJC01011324.1, on the reverse strand, counting down.
ACACAGCTAGTAGGAATTCTCAGAGGATGAACCATAAGGAACTGCATTATGAGATATTTCACTGTTTTAGAAAAGCTCTTATGCAAAGGCAGAGCTGGAAAAAGGAAAAGAAGCCAGAGCAGAGCAAGCTGGGATGGGGTGGACGGCTTGTTATAAACAACCCTTTGCTGAAGGACTCAGAACACACAGAAGATTCATCTAGAATTGGAGGAATGCCTGTAGGTTCTATAGCTGAGCAAGAGGCTGGGCACACTAATCTCTCTAGGCATAGATTATAGAGAGGAAAGTAGTCTTCAAATGAATGGAGCAGGGAGGAGGGAGTGCACATCACCCTCCTTCACTGTGGAGAGAGAGAGAGAGAGAGAGAGAGAGGTCCTATCACTTAGAGATGAGTAAATAAAGTTCCCTAAACTCAACTAGGTGAAGAAATTTCACAAACAAAAACCTTACCAAACTCATATCAAATATTTGTTATTTTTTTAAAGGGCAAAGACAAAAAACAAAAGGTATTTGGGAGTATCTCAAGCCATTAAAGATTCTATCTAACCTGTTGCTCTCCCACAAGCACACCTTCAGGCCTGTGTGATGAGAACTAATGTTCAGCATGAGAGTCCATGAACACTGCAAGATTTTCAATCATCGGATATGCAATGATGTACTCTGTGTTCTATTTACTGAAGTGGAGAAGCAGGCATTTAAAAGTGGTTTTCCATAACAGGAATTGGCTTTATTTTCACAGACACTGTACTCTCCTGGTTTCATGTTTGCTATTGTAATTTAGACTCCCACCAGCACTCAACCCAGACAATGCCAAGTACAGGTAGAAAATGTTGAACATTTGTTTTGGGTGACCTAGAAACAGAGTAACACACACACACACACACACACACACACACACACCCTTTTTAACTGCTCTACAATCTTTACTTATAACCTTACAATCTTCTACCTAGCGACCTGTCTGTTTGTATATTCATTTATCATTATTGTATATGCTACCTTCTAATATGGATCAGTGGAGAGTAACCATCATAGCATTTACTGCATTATTCACAATAATGTATGATGTCAAACATTTTGTTATGGACTGAATGTTTGGGTTGCCCTCAAATTTATATGTCGAAGTCCCAACCCCCAATGTGATGGTATTTGGAGGTAGGGCTTGTGGTTGGTAATTAGGGTTAGAATAAGTCATGATGGCAGGGCTTTCTGATGGGACTAATGGCCTTAGAAGAAAAGAAAGGGATCTCTCTCTCTCTCTCTCTCTCTCTCTCTCTCTCTATCTCTCTCTCTCTCTCTCCCTTCCCTCCCTGCTATGCAAGGATGTAGGGAGAAAGTGGCCGTTTGCAAGCCAGGAAGAGAGCTCTGACCAGAAACCGAATTGGCACACACCTTGATCTTCTTTTCATAGCCTTGAGAACTGTGAAAAAATAAATTTCTTCTCTTAAGCCACCAGTTTATGATATTTTGTTATAGCAGCTCAAATTGATTAGTACAGATCTCTATTTAATAATGACAGGGAAGATGGCATTAGCTAACATTTGGATTTCTGCCATTTGTTTTAGACAATTCACATGCATAAATGCTTTTCATCTTCACCTCGACTCTATGGGTTAGGTATCATTAATTGGTCCCATTTGATAAATAAGGAGAGGTTAAGTTATTGGACCAAGACCCTGCAGTCAGTAAGTGGTAGAGCTGTGACTTGAAACCCAAGATAGGGGCTCCAAAGACCATGTCCTTTTCTAATACTAGGTATAGCACTTCGGTTCTGAGACTTGTCAGTTAGTTGTAACTAGTGTGCATATTATGCTTTATGTTTTGCAAAGTGTGTCTGTTTGCATCTACTTCTCCCAAAATGCCCTGGAGGAGATACTATGGATCTTGGGCTCAAACATGGGTATCCTTGGGCCACATCCAGTGCTCTTCCCACTGGGCCTCATTTGCCACTTCCCTGTTGTGTCTCTCAGGTCTTACCATGTCATTGTGGGTCAGCTGCATTCAATTGCAGGAACTCATCTCACTGGCTGAGGGCTTTTAGTGGCTGCTGAGCCCATCTGCTCACATGCCCAGGAGGCCTGAATTGCCAGGTATTCACACCCTCCTGCTCCTCTACGGCAACTCTCAACCAGTGACTGATGGGAGGCGGTAAGTGCCCTGGCTCCCTCACAGTGAGTAGTATAATTCTGAGGTGTGTGTTCTTCACAGGCTCCTGAATTTTCCTCTGTTCTGGGCTTAAGCTTCTATTGCTCGTGGAGGTAACATGCTTCAGGACACAGCCGTTAGTGTCTGCCTTCTTTCCTTGTTTCAGATCCCCACCCCCTACATCTGTTTTCTCTCACTCACCTATCAAAGGGAGTACTTGCCCTCGAATTCCTTGTCTCAAGTTCTGCTTCTTTTTTTGTTTGTTTATTGATTAAGGTATCATACATGTGTTCTTATCCTCCATTACTCACCCTTCCCCCTCCCCACTCATGCCCTCACCCCCCTGGTGTCTGTGTCCGTTGGTTAGGCTTATATGCATGCATACAAGTCCTTTGGTTGATCTCTCCCCTTACCCTCACCCTCCCCTACCTTCCCTCTGAGGTTTGACGATCTGATTGATGCTTCTCTGTCTTTGGATCTGTTTTTGCTCATCAGTTTATGTTGTTCATTATATCCCATAAATGAGTGAGATCATGTGATATTTATCTTTCTCTGACTGGCTTATTTCGCTTAGCATAATGCTGTCCAGTTCCACCCATGCTGTTGCAAATGGTAAGATTTCCTTCTTTTTTATCGCAGCATAGTATTCCATTTTGCAGATGTACCACAGTTTTTTAATCCACTCATCTGCTGATGGGCACTTAGGCTGTTTCCAAATCTTGGATATTCAAGTTCTGCTTCTGAAGGGATCCAAACTATGACAACTGTGTCATGTGACAGTCATTATACACTGTATCAGGCATTTTAGGTCTCCGTGATCTTATCTCCTCTTCTCAGCATTGTAAATGTGTAAATAATACAGTTTTTCTTCATAACACCTAGACTCTTATGTTTTAAATTAAGGGGATGATAAGGGAATTGGCCAGCCATTTCTTGAGCTACTCTGGAGCCTCCCAGGTCAGCGTGGAGCTCGTGATGCAAACTCACTGTAGGGTGCTGTGGTGCCTCAGGTGTCACTCATTCTGATTCTAAATCACAGGCTCTCTTGAGATTGTTGATGATCTTTGAGTGTAAGCTTGGCCACCCATCAAGTGGTTTCCTTTCGGAAGCTGATTTGGAATTTCCCTTGGTTCTAGAGCTTTCATAGGTGCTTCCCATATGCTTATGTTTGCAAGTGTATATACAGTTTTGATTTATAAATAATTCCACACATGCTAGGTCTTTCTCTTTAATATCTGTGTCACAGCTGGAATAGTTCCCACTGGGCCTCCCTGGCTGATTTGGCTCAGTGGATAGAAAGTGGGCCCATGGATTGAAGGGTCCTGGGTTTGATTCTGATCAAAGGCATATGCCTGAGTTGTGGGCTCAATCCCCAGTAGCGAGCGTGCAGGAGGCAGCCAGTCAATGATTCTCTCTCATCATTGATGTTTCTATCTCTCTATCCCTCTCCCTTCCTCTCTGAAATAAATAAAAAGTATTAAAAAATTCTTCTGAACTTTTTCAGTTCCAAGTTTGTATTAGGACTAAATTCAGACTAAAGGTCATCTTTGCACCAGGTCTTGTGAACAAAAGGGGCTGATTAAGTTTGGCATAAACAGACTTGTCTCACAAATATTTATCTACTTAAGAGAAGCTTTTTATTATTATTATTATTTAAACTACTCTTCACATACATTTATGAGGTAAGCAGAAGCACATGGAGGCTTGGTGTGTTATAGTTGCTATGAACCATATCCATCCACTAATGCAGCGTTTACCAGGTGATGTTGGTGTTTGAGTGAATAATTATAGGAGTTGGTTCACTGGCTAGGGTGCATGAAACACCTCTGTACTCACTTTGGCGTCATGCTGGGCTGTCCTACTGCGATTTGGACTCTGTGGGGCCATTTTATCGGTGTGTGTTCTCAGTAAAGGAGGGAGAATTGCCTAAGCATGAAACTTCCCATCACACTCATGGGTGGTGTAATGGGCACATTCTGGGTGGCTGCCCAGCTCTCAGTAATTTAACCTGCTCTGATCCAGAGACATGGGCTCCTTGGTGCCATCTGCTGTGTCTGGTCTAATATGACCCTGCTTGCTTGGCAGTGGCTAATTTTCTCAGTGGTATTCTCTGAATGTAAACAGGGCTGCTTTCATTGTCTCTCCTGGAATTTTTAGAATTTTGAGCTAAAGTCAATGGGTTGGGAAACAAAAAGATGGAGTGGTATTAATTCCAACATTTCAGAGGAGTAGCTCTGACCCTGAGTCATCCATTAAGATAAGCAGGAGAGCTTTTTAAATATACTTATTCATGGGCTCCACCCACAGAGATTCTGATATAATTTGAATAGAGCCAGTACATGGCTTGTTTTTCACGTGTACCCACATGATTTTATTATGTAAACAAGGTTAACAGCAATGCTCTATGGGAAATGGCCAATGAAGCCCTTGGAGCATCACAGAATCCAGCCAGTGTCCTTGGAATAAATTCTCTCTTTTCCTCAATGCCTCTCTGAATCTAGACAGAGTCAGCATTTCTTTCTCATTGCTAGAAAAATCTTAATTAATATAGATGATAGCAGCGTCGGGATTATCATTTTTGCTTTTTTGTTGTTGTTGTTGTTCACGGAATTATAACAAATAGCCACATAACTCCCATTTTGCTATTCTGCATCTGGGTTTTTTAAAAAAATCTATTTTTGGTTTTTCAATATTTTCTTAAAGGATCATGCATATTTCTCCTATTATGTTCACTAATTCTAAATGCTTTTTTAAGCTCCCTATTTTTATGTCTTCCTAATTCTTGTAACTTTGGGGAATGAACAATAGGATAGAACACCTGGAATTTGCATTGGGTGAACTGCAGTTTAAATCTCATCTCTTCACCCTCAATAGCCCCAGTGTGTGTGTGTGTGTGTGTGTGTGTGTGTGTGTGTGTGTGTAAAATTGCAGTGCCGGTCCTCAAACTTTAAAGATTATAAAATATCTCATTTACCATTCTTTTTCTGGCTTTCCTTCCTTTTCCTTATTTTCTCCACATGATCCCAAAGAGATGAGAATCTTATCTATTTGAGCATTTGTGTTGTTTACTGTCAGTTTGAAAAACATTGCCAACAGACTGTTTGGGGTTTGTATAATCAAATATACACAGACTCGCACGTGAGCGCGTGCGCGCGCGCACACACACACACACACACACACAATCAAATGTCAGTGTAATCAAGTTGCCAAATATGTCTTTGGCATGGCTGCCTTGTCAGTGACCAACTGAGACCTCTTGTACAGGACTCAGTATGGCTCTGCTCCCAGCTGTACTGCCCAGCTGGCAGATGGCACACGCTGGCACAAGGCCACTGTCAGTCAGATCCACACGCATGCCATGCCACCCAGAAACAGGCCAGAGGGCCAATTTCTCGCTCTGTACTGTCAGAGAAATGCCCTTTCAAAATGGCTTTGGATAATTTTGCAAGTCTGAAAAAGATTCATTTATTAACATTGCTTATTTACAGTAGCCTTATTTAAAGTTGAGAGAAACCAATCGTGTTTAATTGAAAATATTGGTTGCAAATTGCTATGAGATTTAATAATGTTTTCCCTCTCTTGAAATTT
>PVJC01011323.1:0-41829 GCA_004026665.1 Murina feae | reverse complement strand
CCCCTCCCCCACCTGGTTATTTCCCCCCAAAACTCTTCCTGGCTGCTGTTTCCTCCGCCCGCCCCCACCCATCTCTCACTCTCCTGGCTCCCACAGGTTCACCCCAGCCCTGAAGGAGACAGGGCCTCTCACAGGAGACCCCTGCCCCTGTGGCAGAGACAATGGAACCAGCGAGAGAGTGGGCCCTGGATGGTGTGTGTGTGTGAGAGAGGGAGCAGCCTTCCTTCCCTCATTAAAGCTTCCATGGGGAGGGGGAATTAACCCCCAGCTCAGGGCTCAGCTCCAGCCAGTGGCAGCTGCCCATGAAACCCCACCACTGCAGCTGCAAAGCAGGAGCACCTCCACCTCTGGACCATCCACCCCTCCATTCAGGGACCCACCAATGGCACAGCTTCAGTCTCCCCTGGACCACAGTGTGGGCTCGCTTCTCCCACCCCTTGGCTTCTGCCTGAAATCAGCCTGGAATCCATTGCAGGGCACACACAGGGAGGCTTAAGCTTTCTAGGCCACAGCTCGCTCCTCTGACCCTGCACTGTGGTCTGGATTGCAGAGGGTGGGGGCAGATGGGAAGGGCTTAGCACCCCCATCGAGACCACCATCACCAGCTGGCTTGCTCCTCCTGCCCTGCGGCTGCGGCCTGGATCCAGAGGCAGAGTTCTTCTGTCTGCCTTGCTGGACCCTGGGGCTGTGGCCTCTGCCATCTTGCCTGGGCTAATTTGCATACAGTTGCTCTGATTGGCTGGTAGGCATGGCTTAGGCATCCTGAAGAAATGGTCAATTTTAATATTACGCTTTTATTAGTTTAGATACCTTCAAAATATATGAAGGTAATGTGTGGTGAGTGACATGATTAATACGGCTATGTGTGGTATTTTTGAGAGTGTTTTTTGTTTGGTTTTGCTTGTTTGTTTGTTTGTTTAGAGATGTAAAAACTAAGGGTACTGACTGCATTTCCTGGAACAAAATATATAATAATGTTTTGATAGGAACACAATATAGAAAATATTGTTGTGCCAATTTTAAGCAATTTCAACCTTACATATAAACATAGAACTTTTAGCTACTGACAGCTACTGTGCTATTTTGGCTTCTACAAGCAATGGGACATGAAGCACAAAGCAACAAGCCCAGGATTTGTACTTTTAGTCACAAGAATTTTTGTTTACGTGCCATCATTAGTTTATCGTACCCATTTTACTATGTTTTATTGTTTGGTTTTTGCTGCTTTCACTTAGTTTACTTAAAATTGAGCTGTTTAACAACAAATCAACAAGTATTTAGACAGATGCACCAACAATTATTATATCAAAAGCAAGAAGAATATGTCATCATTAATCTAAAAGTTCTAAGAAATTGTCCTGTTTATATTTAAAGCAAATGTTTTCATAGAAAAAAATGTAATAATGTTACACAATAAAAACTTATTTTTAAAGAAACTTATCTTAAAATAATTATATTAATCATCTTTGGTTCATGACACATTGTCATCATCAGTCCATAACTCTCTTCTTTCTTCCCTTCCTTCATGCATTCCGGCCTTCTTTTCTTGCTCTCTCTTTTTCTTTCTTTCTTTCTCCCTCCTTCATCATGTTTTAAAAAATAGTGAATGACAATGAACTCAAACTCAAAAATTAGATTACCAAAACTTATATGAATCTATGTGTTCTCTTCCTACCCCTTGTTTGCTTCTACCAATGAAATAACTAATATTCTCAATTTTTCATTATTTTTTCTTTAAAGAAAAAAAATACATATACTACATAAATGTATTTATTTTAAAACAATCTATTATTTCCTAAATAGGAATTTAGTAACAACTAGCATGTCGTTTTGTAAGAACTTATTTTTTAATTCATCTTTGTATTAAGATCATAATTTATTGCTTATAGTTAGCTGTAGTTTATATATGTATAGTGTTTCACTGTGCACTGGGCCTCTAGTAATTAAATAATTAGTAGATGCAGCAAAACCCAGCATTTCACCCATAGGAATATTAACAGGATACATTCTTGTGCATGTGTAGCAAAAGTGTTTACAACTATGCTGTAAATAACAGTAAAAAAAAACAACTATCAGAAATCTTGATTTTGGACTTCGATCCAAGAAATATATTTACCAGAACTGTCTAACATTCTCATGCAGGTGTCTGTTGTGAAATCTATTGAATATTAAGTATCTTTATTATTATTTTAACATTAATTTTTGGATATAACTATAATCAAGGAAAATTTTTCTGGATGTATTCACTTATCTTCACCTATGTTACTAACACTATTATTACCGATACCATTGTAATTAACCAAGTTACTGACACCAGGAAAGAAGCAAAGGGAAGGCCAAATATTACAGACATGTCATTTGGGCAGCTTTACTAGGGAGCTAAAGCTTTACACCCCCCCAGGGTGCCACCAGTTTATTCTCCTGCAGATCACTGGAGGAAGAGACAGGACAGGAGGAAGATAGGCTCATGAGCAGTAAGTGGGGGTGATGTTAGAAAGGTACTTGCTTGTCAGCCAAAACTGAGAACAGGTCGTTGGCCAGAATGGGTGTGGCCACTGCAAGGGCATGAAATTGGGATATTTAATCCCAAACAAAGGAGTTCAGTCTCTTGTGTGCTGTACTTGACTGCTGGTTTGTGAGGCTCTCTTCTTGCTGCTTCCTGGCTGGGGGCCATGTACTGCTGATAGCCTAATGCTGAACTGGAACTGGGTGCAACATTGAAGGGGAAGTCTGGTCCTGGCTCTGCTTCTAGCTCTACTGAAACCCCAGCTACACTTCTTCTGTGACTGGAATGGGACTTTGGGAACCAGGGATGTAATTTCATACAAATAAAAACCACTTATCCTCCTATGCAAGTCTCAGACAATTCTTTTTCTAGAGATATCATAAGGACTCCAACCCTAGCATCCAGCTGGGAAGAGGACACCCAATTTCCCCAATAACATTACCACTATACAAAATGTACAAAATTGATACCTGACAACCCTTTAGCTGTGTTTGATCCCTTGGCATAGAATGCTTATTAATTAATATTTCCTACTGTTTGATTATTTTCTATCTTTGCACACCTGAACACCACTATATCATCAACACTGAACAATGCCTTGCACACAATAGATGGTCAGTAGATATTGTTGAGTGAAGAAGCTATAACCACCATAGTGTGGATGTATTACAGTGGCCTGATGTTCTCCACACTTCTGTGTGGCAGAAGAGTATTTACTATTTTAGGAATGTGAACACAGTGTTCTATAATAACAGTATATTCTAACTGTATCAAATATAAGATTCTAACTTCATCAATATAATACCAATATATTCTAACTTGATCAAATACAGGATTCTACAATCATCAAAGATTATGTTCAAATCTGCTAAAATGCAAATAGAATTTTTTTCATCATTTATTATCTACCTCCATAAGTAACTCACAACACTTCTTTCATATTCTGCCAAAAAATAATAACATTTTTGGCTGGAAAATGTAAAATTCAACCAAAAATGGAGCATCTATCTATTTCAGAGGCTTCTGGTGATGATTATGGCCCTAATTAACATTGGCTTTCTATAGTGAGAGGGAATTGCTGACACACGCAATGCAATGGGCTCTGTGAGAAAAATGAACAGTAATAAATATTCACTTTGAAGTTTGCTTGACAGAGTGCTTAGATTATGGAAAGTTGAAACACTATCCCGAATATGGCTGATAAATGGGATTCCTTTCCTGACCTTTGCTTCAATTTTAATGCTGCAATTTGGGAGCCTTGCCTCTGAAGTCAAAGATTTATGGTGAGTGAAAAATGTCCATATTTAAAGGTAAGAGGAGAACCGGATGATATTCACTTTTGACCACTATAATTAATAACTGAATCTTCAGTGGTAACTAATTGAATGGAGGTCAGTATGTTGCCATGGTAATGTCCTAGCCAAGCAATTTTACCCATTTTCCAGTCTGTTGCCCTTTTGCATAACTAAAGTTATAAAATGCTTTAATTGCAAGATTTGCAAATGATGCAACATCTGGGATCCAATTTACATATAAAGGGAGAAGTTTAGAGGAGTTATTAGCATATCTGTGTGAACTTAATTTTTACATTTAGTTACAAAACCTAAAGTTTTACCAATTAAGTGTGTATAATAATAATAATAATAATAATAAAGCATAATTATATCTGAGAATCAGGAAGTAAGTTTCCACCATTTTATTTTAGGAAATACAATTTTTTAATGATGAATCTATTTTGACTCTCTCTTAAGTGATTGAAGAAACTTGGTAAATGGGAGAATTACGTAAACATTTAAAGACCTGCATAATTCTCATGACTATATATTAAAATAAAAATTTTAAAAGTGTGTATAGTGCCCTGGCCAGAGTGCTCAGTGGATAGAATCTTTAGTCCAAATGGGTGGTGGGCTTAATTCTTGGCCTAGAGCACATACCTGGGTTGCAGGTACAATCTCTGGCCCCAGTTGCCATGTGTGGTAGGCAACCAAATGATGTGTCTCTTACATCGATGTTTCTCTCTCTCACTCTCTTACTCTCGCCTTCCCTTGTCACTCTCCCATCCACTTTCTCTAAAAGTCAATGAAAAATATCCTCAGGTTATGATAAAAAATGTTTATAGAGCATGCTTTAGAAAATTCAGGAAAAAAAAGAAAGAAAGAAAGAAATGTAAACTAATGTAACAATAATGTGATCTATTAGTTACTAGAGGCCCAGTGCAAAAAAAAAAATTGTGCACTCAGGGGGGTCCCTCAGCCTGGCCTGTGCCCTCTCACAGTCTAGGAATCCTTGGGGGATGTCCACCTACTGTCTTAGGCCCACTCCCTGGGTGATTGAGCCTAAGCTGGCAGTCAGACATCCCTCTGGCAGCCCCAGAGCCCTCAGGGGTTGTCCACTTGCCAGCGGGGAGCAGGCCTAAACTGCAGTCAGACATCCTTAGCACTGCTGAGGAGACAGGAGAGGCTCCCACCACTACCACTGTACTGGCAGTCATCAGCCTGGCTTGTGACTGAGCAAAGCTCCCTCTGTGGGAGTCCACTTACCACCAGGGGCAGCTCCTGTATTGAGCATCTTCCCCCTGGTAGTCAGTGTTTGTCATAGTGACCAGTCATTCCCAGTGGTTCTGCTGTTAGGGTCAATTTGCATATTACTCTTTTATTATATGGGATTATATAGGATAGAGGCCTGGTGCATGGGTGGGAGCTGGCTGATTTGCCCTGAAGGGTGTCCCGGATCAGGGTGAGGGTGCTGCTGGGGTGCCTGGCCAGCCTGGGTGAGGGGCTGAGGGCTGTTTTCAGACTTGCCACATCCCCTTCAGGGTAGGGGTCCCTGCTGGGGTGGCTGGCCAACCTGGATGAGTGGCTGATGACTGTTTGCAGGCTGGCCACAGCCCCCAGCAACCCAACCTCTCAGCAAGGCTGGCTGTCAGCAGGTATCTGGGATTTATTTATCTTCTATAATTGGAACTTTGTTGCCTTGAGTGGAGGCCACAGACTGCCTATGCAAACAACTTCCTCCATCGCCAGGGTAATGAAGCCTCCTGCTTGGTACCGCTCTGTGGCTTCTATAATTGAAACTTTGTTGCCTTGAGTGGAGGTCACAGCCTGCCTAGGCAGGCAGCTTCCTCCATCATCAGGGCAACAAAGCCTCTTGTTTACTCTAGTTCTGTGGCTGCCAGCTGCCATCTTAGTTGGGTTAATTTGCATATAATCACTCTGATTGGCTGGTGGTTGTGGTTTGGGATGTAGCAGGGTGACAAAATTAGCATATTACTCTTTTATTAGATTAGATAAACAGGTGAGAATTCGTGTAACAGTATTTGACTAAGATAATAGAATATATAAAATTTATAAATTAGCTAATTCCAGGTGATATAGATAAGTGATATTTCTACAATAATGTTCTAAGAAATAGGAGTAGGTTAAGTGTGTTTATTAGTGTTAGTGGTGTTTTATGTAAAATAAACAAACAAATGAAACAAATGTCATTAGGATCCAAGTTTATTTTAGCTATTGGGTTCTGGAATGAAGTCTCTCAAGGATCCTCACAAAATTTGTAACAGTGTATAGATGTCTTGAATACCCTCCCAAACAACGTGATAGTTACAATGGAACTATTGTACAGGTCTCAAATGCAGAAGAATACTGAGGACCAGGAAAAACAGGGCTAGAATGAAAAGAAACAAAAATCCAGGGCCCCTCAGTATTTTTGTAATGGACTTTTTATTTTATAAGCATCATTGAGCTTTCTAGGAGCAATTTGATGCCCCGGGCATCTTTTCCCACCATATCCATGACTTTCAACTGTATTTTCCAGAATGCTGACACAGCTCATTATCTGAGACCTCATACCTCTAAATTTCAATGTTTGCAGCAAAGTTGGGTTACAAAAAGCACAAAAAAGAACTAAAATATAAAGGTTTAAACATAAAAATACAAATTTAGGCATACATATCTTATACTATTAAATTGCATTTAATGTATTCTTTTGTATTTAACAAATATTATGTTAAAAATGTTCATCAGGAAGAAAAATCTCATTTGAATGTAAAGTACACAGTACAATACAAAGAGAGAGGGCCTGGGACCTGGTGTGCAGAGAGATGTCTCAAATGTCAGCTCTCTCCTCAGGTAAATTGGGCAACATCCTAACACAGCTCCTGTGTCTGTAAGGTGGGATTGGTAATGCCTACTAACTATCTTGTCATAGAAACTTAACAATGAAAATACAGCCCTTAGTAATATGCCTAATATATGTACATAATAACCTTTAGATAGTAGTACATAATATAATTTTAATTATCCACCTCCTTTGTGGGTACAACTACTACACCTGATAGAAGTGACTGAAATTAGTTAGAGAAGGATAAAATCATGACAGGCTGGTAATTCTGATTTAGCCTGTGGTCTCCTAATGAGAGCATAGTCTTTTACTAATAGCCAATTTGTTGGAAATAACGCTGCTTTTGAAGTTCCATCTAGGCTCACATTTTTTTCATTGCTGTACTAAATTTTCTTGCTGCTGGGCTATGAGAAATCCCACAGAGAACATCATCCTCCCCTTGGTAAGACAAAGGTGTCAGAGTAGGCAGTTAGTTAGTTATTAATGGAAGAGAAAAAAGAGTTCTGGTTGAGCCTAATTAGGAAACGGCAATTTCACAGTCACTCAGGGTAAGTAACCTGCATCGTTCTGGCCACTGTCCTGCCTAGTCAACGGGGCAGGAAGGATGGTCTTGCAGTCACCCAGGTAGATAACCAGCATTACTGAGCCGGCTTAATGGGGAGGGAGAAAATAGCGAGGGTCTTCCTTTTACTAAGTGCATGCACAGTAGAAGCCAAATGATGACGTGGAACTATGAAGCATGCATAGTAGGAGCCAAAAGGACAACCATAAAAGGGGAGGGCACTAGCTTGGGAAAGTCTGGGAAAAGGATCAGATTGGAGAAGGGCTCAACCTCCAGAAAATCCAGGAAATAAATGGATTGGGTAAGGGAAGGGCACCTGCATGGGCTGGGAAATGCCAGGAAAGAGATTGGATAGTTTGAGAGAAAGCCTCCTCTTTTTCAAACCCAAGGAAGTACATACATAGAAGCTTATCAAGGACCTCAGGGCAACCACTATACTAGGGCCTGCCACTCTGCTGTCTGCCTCTCCTCAGTGTACTGTCACCTGTCACTTTTCCTTTCATAAATCTTGCCACTATCACTTAAAACTCCTCCTATGTGAGTGTCCCTGAAATTCTTTTACTGTGACATCACAGTCAGGAGCCTATGATTCTGGTAACAAAGGTAGTAGAAATGTTTCCCCAAGGAAAGTCTGGGAGGAACTGTACTTGGCAGGAAGAGGGAGATACTGGTTGAGATCAAACAATAGTTTACGAGAATGAGGTACAAGAGTGAGGGTAACGAAAAGCTGAGAACTGGAAAAAATAGGAACCGGTACATTTAGGTGGTCCCACAGCAGCTAGAGGCCACACAAAAAGGAAGGCAAGTCCTTCTTATGTTTCAATGAGGCAGAAGGGTTTGAATTAATAAAGAGTTCTAAAGAAAAACATTACCATGCGTATTTTTTCAAGTGTAATTAACTTTACCTTTAATTATGCAAACAATGTCTCACTTTCTTCTTGCAATTTTTCAATGCTTAAAAAGCCTGTCTAATTCAGATAATAACAGCTCATTATTAATGCCTGAAGACAACTCTTTAAATATATTTTGATTTACTAGTCAGAGCGCTCATTGAATGCAGAAGACACTAAGGCCTAAATAAATTGAGCAGTGCACTCAACAAATGTATATTACATAATTTTTATTTATGTTAACCTGTGAGGATGCAAAAACATATAAAACAGAGTTCTTCTTTTGTGACATATAGTCTCCTAGGAAGTAGGTGTATGAGCCCGCTGGGCCAACCTGAGCACCGAATTGAGAGTACAATGGTTCTATGATGGGCATTTCATCCAAAGAGATCCTTCTCTTGATCTTTTGCAGAAATATTAAATTAGCTCTTTTCCTTCAGGAATTAGAACTGCAATCTTAGAGATTCTAGGGTTATTGTTGCCATCATGTAGGAAGATAGTTTTTGTAGATGACACAGAAGGTGAGCTGAGAGTTAAAGGGATACAGATTCCTGATGTTTTGTGCCTAAGTTTGCATTGATGGTTGAAACCATCATACTTTTAGATTATCAATTGTGGGAACATCCAACGCCTCCTCTTCCTTAAACACTTAAGCATTTGAGATGGGTTGCTGACTTTTACAAGCAATGTAAGGTTTCTGACTAATAAAATTGATTTAGAATTTGTAAGGGTGGAAATATACAGACAACCACAAATTAATTTTGTTTAAAAAAAGCCTTTTAACAGCTAAATTTATGTTGAAGTTAATGTGCATGTTTTTACTACACTTTAGCCATCATTAAAGTCTCAAGGTTTAATACTTTCTTGTATTTTGTTGAAATTCAAAATAATCTAAGTGCTCCTAAAACAATATTACTTCAATTGATCATGCTATGCTACTTCTTAGGCTTTATCTGAGCAGTTGTAGAACTTGAAAAATGCTTGCAATTTTAGTGGTTATTTCTATTCCAGAATTCTGCTTAGACACAGTGTGAAGCCACCACTCTAAGCCCCATGCCTGTATGTTTGTGGTAAAAATAGAATTTTTGCGAACAAAATATGATGGTTTGGAAATAACTGCTACCTGCTTGTACCTTCGTGTTGCAAAACTGTCAAGTAGTTCAACCTGTTAATTATCGCCAACCAGAGCTTGGAGTTGCTTCACTAGGAATAGAAAGATCTTTCCTTAGTGTGAGAAAGAGGCAGGAGGGGTGGAGAGGGGGAGAAAGAGAAGAGAGAGAGAGAGAGAGAGAGAGAGAGAGAGAGAGAGAGAGAGAGAGAGAGAGAGAGAGAGAGAGATATGAATTCAGTTCATGGTAAGCCCTCATTGTTTAAAAAATAAAAACAAAACCGAAGACTCAATTTGTAGGATTACAAATGAATATGGTAAAACTATAGAGAAAGAATGATAAACAGAAATTAGTAAAGTAGCTAGCTCTGAAAGGAAAAATGGGTTGGGAAGAGCCCACAGGTGGCATCTAAGTTGATGCAATATTTTATCTTTAAACCAGGTGAGATACAGACCAGTCAGGTGGTCATTGCATTAGTAAACTTTATATGTAATACATACTTTAATAGGATTTTGTAGTTTCAGTTTTACATTGTCTTTTGTATTCTTGTTTTATTTTTGTTTCCCTAGCACACCTTTAAAAATAAATTTTAATTTTCTTTTGAATATGTTTTTCTAGAAAGGATGAATGGGGTGGAAGGATTAAAATATAACAGATAGTGGATGTTTGCATATTAGATAAAATACAACTTAGCCACTTCAATAAGTTTTGGGTTTTATTTTTTGTTCAAGGAAATATTAATATTTTAAATAAGTTCTTAAAGGGGAATAAATAACATAATATATGACCTGACAAATTAGTAACCTTTAATGTGTTTTAATTCTTTGTGTTATTATTACTAATGGATTTTAACCAGTTTGTTAATGTAATATTATAGGAAAAACTAGGGGCTCGGTGCATGAAATTTATTCATGGTTGGGGGGGGGGGTCAGCCTAGCCTGCCCTCTCTCACATATTGGGAGCCCTCAGGGGGTGTCCTACTGAAGTCTTAGGCCCGCTCCCTGATCCCCTTGGCCTTGGGCAGTGGGCCTAAGCCACAGTCTGGCCTCCCTTGGTGGGAGGCAACCAGGCTAATCAGGGGAAGCCACCAGCCCCACCACCCTGCTGCTGCAGCCACTGCCAGTCACCACAGCCACCAAGATGTTTTCATCAACATGGACTACAGTCCTTTCATCACGAAAATATGGCAACTTTCTTTATGCATTTTCAACATGTGTCTTTCATAGGCTATGACATTTCTTTCTTTCTTTTTTTTATCCTCACCTGAGGATATGTTTCCATTGATTTTTAGAGAATGTAGAAGAGAAGGGGAAAACAGAGAGAAAGATCAATGTGAGAGGAACACTTTGATTGGTTTCCTCCTGCATATGCCCTGACCTGGGCCCTGGCCAAGGAGGAGCCTGAAACCTAGGTACATGCCCTTGGTCAGAATTGAACCAGACCCTGCAGTGCCAAACTGGCTAGAGCAGGATAGGACATTTCTTAGCCCTCCAGCAGTGGACCTTCATTTTTTTCTCCAGGAGTGTGGTGGAAAAACCCTAGATCACCTTTTTGGATTCTTATTACCCAAATTACTAAGAATATTACCAGTGGCATACAGGGAGCTTAGCCAATGAGTGGTAAGAAAAGGTGTTTCCTCTGTAGTTCACTTGGATCACCAGCTCCACCCCTGCCCAGGCCTGTAACCTCTGGCCGAGGCTGCAGGCCTGGGAAGGGGACCCTTAAGCACCTTCTATCGCCAGTTTCACCGAGCCCAGGCCTCTGCTATCACCAGCTCTGATCCTGCTCCTGCCATCGCCAGCTCTGCCCTTGCCCCACTGGCAGCCTCTGGCCAAGGCTGCAGGCCTTGGCAGGTGACCCCGAGACCCCTGCTTTGCCAGCTTCACCGGTGCCCAGACCCCTGTGATCGCAGGCTCCACCCCTGCCCCTCTGATTTCTGGCTTTGCGGAGCCCAGGCCCTTGTGATCTCTGACCTTGCCCCTGCCTAGGCCTGAGGCCTCTGGCCCAGGCCTTATGCCTGGGTAGGGTACTCTCATACACATCCCATCACCAGCTCTGCCCCTGCCCCCTCCGATCACCGGCTCCACCTTTACCCATGCCTGAGACCTCTGGTGAAGGCCTCTGACCTGGGCAGGGGACCCCAACCCCCTCTGATTGCCTGTTCCATGCCTCAGGCCCCCTGCCTCCCCCATCACCTGCCTGGCTAACATGCTTGATCACTTCAGTGGTGGGGCTGAGCCAGACTGGGCGCCTCCATCTTGTGGCCATGGGAGCAGCCATCTTTGTCATGGTGTGATGCCTAATTTGCATATTACTGTTTTATTAGATAGGATGTGACTATGGGCACCTTCATCTTGTGTCTATGGGGGCGGCCATCTTGTGGCTATGGGGATGGCCAACTTTGTCATGGAGTGACACCTAATTGCATATCACTCTTTCATTAGATAGGCTATCTTCTCTATTTTTATTTTGTTTAAATAATTTACTGACTTTTAGAGAGAGAGAAAGGTAAACACAGATTGCTACTTCTTGCATGCCCCCTACCCAGCAACCGGGATATGTGCCATGACTCGGACTCAAACCAATAATTTTCAATGCATGGGATGAAGCCTAACCAACTGAGCCACATCAGCCAGGGATCTCTTTTTATTTTTATTTATCCTCTTCCTCTTCCTACTGAAAAAAATGAGATTATTCACTCTCCACTTATTTTTTACATACATGTTTCAAAAATAATTTTGAAGCATAGATCACGGATTTAATATCAAGTTTTAGTAAAAATGGTCATTTACTTAAATAGATAGCAATGACTTACAGAAATAAGTAATTACATGAATATAAAAAAATATGCTATCAAAATACTTTCAAAATTCATTAACCTCAGATAGGGTTTTTTTTTTGTTTAGTTCTGATGGTTTTTTGTTTTTGTTTTTGTTTTTTTTTTACATGGTGTTGTATGTGATTTAAGGACTATTATGAACTATTTTCTTGAAGTTGGTAAAATGTTTTTTTTTCCTTCCTAAAAAAATTATTGGGGTGACATTGATTAATAAGATCAAATGTATATTTCTATGATACACAATCTGTATCATGGCATTGTGTGCCCACCACCCAAAGTCAACTCATCTTCTGTCAACCATATATTTGGCTCTCTTTACCCTTTACTACCCTCCCATCCCCTTCCCTCTGGTAATTCCCATACTGTTGTTTGTTATCTATGAGTTTTAGTTTTATATCCCACATATGAGTAAAATCTATGGCTCTTAGCTTTGACTTATGTCTCTTAGCATAATATTCTCAAGGTCTATGCATGTTGTCCCAAATTTCCATATTTCATTTTTTTCTTATGGCTGAGTAGTATTTCATAGTATATATGTACCACATCTACTTTATCCCATCTTCTATCGAAGGACTAAAGTGTTTTATCCATGTTTTGGCCACCATGAATAGTGCTGCAAAGAACATAGGGGTGGTATATCTTTGCAAATAAATGTTTTCAAGTTTTTCATGTAGATAACCAGAAGGAGGTTTGCTGGGTCACATGGTAATTCTATTCTTAATTTTTTTGAGGAACTGCCATATTGTTTCCAAAGTGTCTGCACTCAGATATGTTTTTAATATCTGTATTTAACCAAAGTGTAACTGTGGCTTTGCTGTAACCCAGATTCATCCTTGGGTTAGTGTCACAAGTAAGTAAATAAAAACACACTCACAAACCTATTCTGAAAATATCTCTGAAAACAGTTGTTTTTTACTTCATACATATCATAACCCGTAGAAACATTTTTTATATAAATTTTATCTTAATCTTATTTCCCTGAACTTCTCACCCTATGACACTTGCCAGATAGCTCCCTAATTTATCTGTCTCATCTCTCCCAAGACAAAGCTTCTCTCCTCTCCTCCCACACATCTGATTCCAAAAATTTTGTTCACTCACATATCCTATCTAATAAAAGAATAATATGCAAATTGACCATCACAAGATGGCTTCCCCCATGTGGTCGAATATGGTCTCCACAAGATGGCCAGCAAGGAAAGGAAGTTGGCAGGAACACAGACCAGCAGGGGAGGGCAGTTGGGGGGGACCCAGGCCTGCAGGGAAGGATAGTTGTGGGAGCTCATCCTGACTGTGGGAGGGCAGTTAGGGGAAATCAGGCCAGCACAGGAGCAGTTAGGCATTGATCAAGCTGGCAAAGGAGTGGTTGGTGCAATTGGCAGGCAAGAGGTTGGGAGCCGGCAGTCCTGGATTGTGAAAGGGATAAGGGATCTCCGACTGCCCATTTAGGCCCCATCCCACGTGGGATCGGGCCTAAATGGGCAGTCGGACATCCCTCAAGGGGTTCCAGATTGGAAAGCATGCAGGTTGGTCTGAGGGACACTCCCACCACCCCCACTCCCACTCTGTGCATGAATTTTGTGCACCAGGCCTCTAGTCACTTATAAAACAAAATTTCTGCCAAGGGCACAATCACATAAGGCTCTGCCACCATACCCTAATGACACCAAAATTCCTCTCTAATCATGTAAGTAGTTGGAAGGTGCTTTTGATATTTTTTAAAGTTTCACCCATTTTTAAATTATTCTTTTATTTCAGTATGTAAGCTTCTTTCTCTCAGCTCCAGACTCACTTTTGTGTACTCTGCTTTGTGATGCTGCAACTGCAACTCTGCTAGCCACATCTCTGCCCACGGTTCTCTGATAGTTTCTGCCAGTTGGGGACCTAGTGGGAGCCTGGGAAACTGGAGGAGAAAGAAGCAACTTGTTCCTTACAATTCACATGCGCAGCAGCAATTCTTTGGCATAGCAGCAGGCTTTATTTTCCCTCTACACTTGCAGAGCTGGCTACATCATACCCTCTGACCCAGACACTGTCACTAGCCTGTAGTCCACCTTTCCCAGAGGCCTAGGCCCAGCCCTCTGGAACCTCTACTCTGACCTCAGAGACACCAGATAAGGCAAGCAACACCCCTTCTCTGAGGTCTGAGTTCCAGCTTTTTCAAGCTTCTAGGTTTTAACTACTCTGACCTCTTCTCTGAGTTCCTCCAGCTAGGGTGGTAATGACTTGCTAAATTGCTAACGGTAATAACTTTGCATTTTTTCATGTCTTTTCAGTTACTCAGTCAATAACTTTACACCTACTTAACAATTATTTATATTAAAATCTTTCTGTTCAATCATTTGCTGCAGTTATTGTGTCCTGATTGGATCCTGATTTATGTAACTGTTGTTTATAGTCCATCCATCGCTTTCAGAGTGGCTCCTTGGCAGTAACAAAGAGTCCACAAAGCTACTGAGCTCAGGTTGATGTGTCTGCATGCAAATTATGGAATGCTGTTAGCATTTACTCAGAAATTATTCAGTAATTGTGCTAAATGCTTTACTTGCATACTCACGTTTAATTCTTGCACCAGCACCAAGAGGTAGATTAAATTATTCACATTGTATAAGTGAGAGAATGGAGGCTTAAACAAGTAAGTTATTGGTTTTCAGTCCTGAAGCAGGTAAGTAGAGACACTGAGATTAGTGTCCTGGCTGTCTGACTCCAATGCCTGTGCTTTAACCACAAGCCTTACCAAATAGCGGACAGAAACTCTGGAATTTCTACAAGTAAACCCTCAGTAACCTTCTCTCTCCATCAGTATTGGCCTCCTATTTTGTCACTACTTCACAGATAAGTAATCCTGTTTATTTAGTATTTTCTATTATGGCTCAGAAGCTCAGGCTTCCTCATGACTCCATATCAATGGAAACTTCTTGTCCTATAGCTCCTCTCTAATCTCACATACAAATCCACACAACTTGACTCTAATAATTTATTCTCCTCCTTAAGGTGTTAAAATAATCTCAGTTACCAGAGGAATCAAGTCCAAAGCCCTTAGCCAAGCATTTCAGAACCCTTGTGACCAACCCAGGCCCAATTTACCTTTTCCACTCCCGAGTACTGAGTACTCTTCACATCAAACCATTGTAAACACACCCAGGGCACAAGATCCTTTCCCCTATACCAGGTACTGTTCTGGATGTGCAGTACATGATTTGTGACTAAAGGCAAGAATGAATGAAAACCAATACTGTAGTCATTACTAAATGAAATTTTCATGCTTTTTCTCTTTCCATAAATTGCTTTCTTCTGATCTATAAAGTCAAATTTTCTCATTTTTTTACCCATTCATTTAATCCACAAATGTACTGAAAGCCTGTAACTAGTCTCATTCTTCAATAATGGTCTCTAATTCTCTAGTGCTTCTTCAATGAAGCTAATCCTGAAACCCCAGGCCACAGACTGCCTTCTCTCTCCTCCTCCTCCTCCTTCCCCACACCAATCTCTCTCCCCTGAGATTTCTTATATTGTTTTTCTTATGGTACTTACATCTATTTTGACGTTGGGGAAAAAAAAAATTCCTAAAGGTAAGGACTGTCTCACTCATGTTAATTCCACAAGAGTCTTTAAAGAAATGTAGACATTCTTTGTTATCTCACCTACAATAAAAAGGTTAGGAATCTGAAAGGAAGTATTATGGAATGTATGAACTTTTTGCAATCCCCTGCATGTTTCCATGAAAGAGGAAGATTTAAAATTTTAAAATAACATCAGTCTTTCATAATTTTAAAACTAATAAGTTTAAAATTAAATTACCAATTAATTACAAAGATTTCAGACTAAGACTTTCCTATGGTCTTTAGTTTTTATTTTCACCTAAAGAAGCAATGGAACCTGGACCCTGGAGACATGGGTTCTGAAGTCAGGCATATTTGATTTCTGAATTGTTGCTGCCATTTCTTGGGACTGTGATGTTGGAATATTATTAAACCATTTTAATCTGCAAATTACTTGTGAATAAAACAAGAAAATGCCAAGTAGTCATTTCACTGGGTTGTCATAATGATTAATTAAGACAATGCATGTAACATGTTTAGCATAATGTCTTTCATATAGTAAGCACATAATTAATGTAAACTATTAATATTAACTGCCTCAACATCTTCTAGTCCATGCAAAGCTCCCCAACACAGCTTTGAATGTGGTTAAGATATAGGAATTTGGTTTCAAAACAATGTCACATCTTGAATTGAAAGTGTAGAAAAATAAAAATCCATTATATCTGTGAGGTAGGAGGGGTTGGAGATGGATTATGTGGCTCTCAAAAATATTAATTATGGTGCAGACTTCAGGTTAGTCCTAGGGGAAGGTCAGTGCAAGTAGGAATAAAGGTTAGTGATCAAGGGAAGGCAGAAATACATTCATGCAGCGGGTGACACTCTGTGGGTGGCAGTAGTTATTATAATATATGGAGGGCCTGATGCAGAAGAACTCAGAGGACCCAGGGCAACACAGGTCTGCTGCAGAGTTTTCAGAGATTAATCAAGGATAATCAAGATGAGTGGGCTGGTCAAACGAACATCTAATTTTAATATGTCTAAGTTACTTTGTTTATAGGCAGTTTGTCCTGTGTCCTCAGTTGCCAGGGTGTCTTGAATGGAAAGGCTTGCATGTCACTTGCTTCTGATATGTGGATAGCTTCAGTCACAATCAGCAGGGTTTCCATATAACTAAGGGGATGTGCTCCTGGCCTCCACAGCCTTGGTAAGCAAGGGCTATTAGCTATGACAAGTAAGGACATTGGCTACCATTATTGACCTTAATAGAAAAGAACAGAGGAAATGTGTTGTTAGCCAAAGATAAGGTGAGTAGTGTCACATGTAGTTTTTAATATTTAATGAATCTATATGGGTACAATCCATTATGTGACAATTTAATTATATGACAAAAAAGTTTGATAAATAATATTGTGGTAGGACATCTAATTCATTATTTAACAAAGAAATCAATACTTTCATAAATCATCGTTCTCCACAGATGTACTTTTTTCCCCTCCAAGTGTGTAAAAATCCTTATTCAGATTCCATAGGCAATTTATTTTCTGGTTAGGGCAAGTTTGAATGGAAGTTTAATTGGGCCCAGGACAGACATAAATTCTATTTACCTCTTTTTTTTAACCATTGCATGGAAAAGCCTTTGTTACAAGTACTTTTCAGGAAGCCTTAACCAAGCCCAGAAAGCATTTTTTCATCATGTTTCAAGAGCAGAAAGTAGTGGTAGCCATAACTTATGTATTAAACTATACGAAAACAAAATAATAGCACAAGAATATTTTTGCACACTAACCTTTATATATAAGTATATAATACATATATAATAATACACATATATTAAGATAACACCTTTTTTACCTCAGTATTTTTCAAGTCTTAGGTTTTTAAGCATCACAGAATTTAATGCATTTATTAAATAGATGCCTCTAGATCAGTACTGACTTCAATTGTTTAGATCTTATTCCATCTAGGAGAAAATTATTTTATTCTAGTTTAAATACTTGTAATATATAATATACTCCTTTCTCATTAAATTAAATCCCATCTTATTTTTTAAACTACCATAATGTCTTTTTACATAATTCACATTCATCTACTTTATAATTTAATAGTCAGTCATGCTTCTTTTGTCTGAAGTGATATACATTATCACATTCACATTCTAATCACAAATTATATTGAACAGAAGAAATCAATTATGTAATACATTTTTTCCTCCACTTAGGTTGCTTCTGATTGTTGATCATATGTGAGTAAAGTATTTAAGATTCCTGAATTCCTCAAAAGAATTAGCACTTTAAAAATCTATTTCCTTGATAAAAATGACCTATTTTTTTATTAGAGGCCCAAACTACTAATTCTTTATAACAAATTCAGAACCAGAGTACAGCCAACTAAAGCCTTCTTTGAATGCAACAAAATATATTATTTGTAATTTTTCATCTAATTTTTAGCACCTTTATTGCATTAATAACTGCCTGTCATTATATCTTATTATTAATGATTTTTTTTCAGAAAGTAATGAAGCATAAAAGGCTTTTGGATGAATTTTCATGTTTGAATACAAATATTATCATTTAGTTATTTTGTAAGTCCTATTTAATAGTTCATATTTTGACATTTGGTTAAAAATTACAGCAGGAGAATGAAGTTTTCTTACATCACTTAGCATCGAACAGTGTAAAATAGCATTTTTTTCCCAGAGTTATATTTTATATCATGGTGTAGTACCCTAACAAATGTCAAAGCAGAATTAAGAGCAAGTATAAACATTCTGGGTTAGCAGGGCCTCAGACCACATAAAATCACAGTGGCTAAGGTCTTGAACTTGAAATCTGGTTCTGCCATTTTCTAACTGGGGGATCTTGAGAAGTTTATTAATCTTCCTGTTCTTCAATATTTTTCCCTGAAAAAATGAAAATAATTATACTACCCTTCTCATTGAGCACTGAAACAATTGTTTAAACTTTTAATTTGGAAATAATTTTAGACTTAGAGAAAGTTACAAAAATAGGAGAAAAATTCACATAACCCTGTGTTAACATCCTATAATGCTAACAATGTAAATAAGCATAGTATCATTCTGAAGCCAGAAAGTTAAAATTGCTGCAATACTATTAACGGAACCAGAGATCTCATTAGATGGTCACCTAGATTCCTTCAAATGTATATATTTTTTTCTATTTCAGAATTAAATCTAGTATTCTACATCACATGTTATTATATCTCTTCAGCCTTCTTCCAGTTGGAAGTAGTTCCTCAAGTCTTCCTTGCATTTCATGGTTTTTAAAATATATATATTTCAGAGAGGAAGAGAGAAAGGAGAGAGAGATAGAAACATCAACAATGAGAGAGAATCAATGATTGGCTGCCTCCTGCACATGCTACACTGGGGATCGAGCCCATAATCCAGGCATGTGCCCAAACCAGAATCGAACGGTGACTTCCTGGTTCATAGGTCAGCACTTAACCACTTAGCCATGCTGGCTGGGTATGGTTTTGACCCTTTTGATGAGATCAGGCAGTAATTTCATGGTTGATATCTTAGTTTTGCTTTATATATTTTCCTTCAGTCTTTACCTATATAGTATCCAGTCAATATACTGCTTTTCAAAATTAGTCAGGATAGCTTTTCAATATATATATGTAATTTTGTGAATTTATTTTCCTAGAACATTTTAAATGTGCCAGAGAAATGTTCTTTTGTTTAATTTAGATGATATGAAGGGGACAAAAAAACTCTCTCTAAACCTGTTGGTCTCAGTTTGAGTGTTAGCAAGAGAACCCTGTGGATTGGAACTAGATTTATGGCTTTAATATTTTTCTTCCTCTGCCCTCCTAAGCCAGATTCCCCTTGAGCTTTGTTTCCCCTTAAAGTTGACAATATAATATATACCTTAGACTATATTAAAAATGGAGATGAGAAGAAAATGGAGGGACCTAGTACAGTATATTATTGACCATTCTGGAGTATTTGGTAACCTGCAGAAAGATTGTGGACAATAACAGTGTGGGTTATTATCTAATTTTAAGTCTAAAGAAAAGAAACCAAGAGTTAACCATATCCTGAGTCTGAAATACAAAAACAAAATAATCACAAGTTTTCTGTTTTTAGTTTGTTTGTTTTTTAATATTCTCAGAATAAATTGCAAGCCTAATGCATGTTGAAAGATGATAACAGGCAAAAAAAAAAGCACTTCAGGTTGATAATAAACTAAAGAAGAGCTGATTTCTATCATTCTGAATTTACCTAAATATAGCAACATTATACTTA
This sequence comes from Murina feae, assembly GCA_004026665.1. Lineage (NCBI taxonomy): Eukaryota > Metazoa > Chordata > Mammalia > Chiroptera > Vespertilionidae > Murina > Murina feae. Next base: position 21,992 of record PVJC01011323.1, on the reverse strand, counting down.
TTTGATTGATTTTAGAGACTCTGCTATTTTCTGGAAAACATGCTGACAAACACCTTTCAACTGACTATTTAAATTACTTTAATAAGAAGGAATTTTATCTTATAATTGGACATAAAATGGAGACAAACTTGATTTAAATATTTTTATTCAAAGGTAAGTAGTTTCTATTGCTTTTCTTACTATGCTAAATAAGAGCACAATTTAGTATTCTGGAGTTAGAGTTAATAAGAATTGTGAAGTACCATGTTCTTTTGAAATATTGACCGATTTTTTTCTTTAAAATTATTTTGCCCTTCCAATATTTTAAATATTCATGTTCAAAAATTGAATGAGCAACAGAACCATCAGATAATCAAATTACCATCATATCAAGGCTAATGATAGGACTGTCTCTTTCATGAATCATCAGTGATTCATTTCACATAGTTGCAAAAACATGCAAATGCATTTACGTGGAGGTCTCCCATAACTGGAAAAAAATGTCAGGAGGTTATTTAGGCAGGATTTACTGAACAAAGTTGAAAACCTAAGACTGAATCAAGTTTATATGACAATTTCTTCATCCTTTCAAACACTCCTTAAACAAAAAAAAAGATTAAAACAAAAAATAATCTGGTTCTACCACTTAATACTCTAAGAAGTTATAAACTGTCAATTCTCTTCAATTAAATTATATCTTTTACAATTAATCATTATACCTTTATAAAATTATAACAAATACTCTATAGCTCATCAATAAATCCTGTTATAGATTCTGTATAAATCTGTTTGATCTCAAATCACGTGTTCTGAGAATTTTGGCAGCACTGATTTTATCAGGATAAAAGCTTAGCTTTTCCTAGGTTAGTCTCAAGGTAGAAGATAATACAGAAAGCTTTTTGAAATCAACCATGTTAATATATAGTAAGGTTTATATAATTGCCAATATTTTCTATTATCATTCAATGGCCTTTCTTTCGTTTTTTGAAAGATTCACATTCCATTGAGTTATACAAGGTGAGGCAAAAGTAGGTTTACAGTTGTTCTTATGTAAAATAAAACAATAACTAGTAAATAATAATACAAAAATATACTCTGCTTCATGTTCTCATAACTATAAACCTACTTTTGCCCTACCCTATAAAAGATAGTGTGTGTACAAAGAAGAGCAGACTGTTAGCTTTCAAATTAAAATGGTAATAATAAAATAAATACATGTATGTGGGGAAAACTGACCTGAAATTACAAACTTTAAGAAAAAACTATTTCCCTGCTTCTCCTCACCATCCCCTACCCTGCAGACTGCCCTCCCATATGCCATCCTTCCTGTTCCAGTCCCCTGGTGTGGTACAAGCAGGTCTAACCCCAAGTGCATTTTTTCAGGTTTCATTTCTAGGGTACTAGAAAGATAACAGGAATGAAGGTGCACAAAGCATTTGAAAGGGTTCCACTTTCATAGAGTGTACACATCAAATTCCCTTCTGTCCTTTGAGCGCAGGTCAACTCAGCTGCAGAAGCTCCTAAATCCACAGAGTTCATCTCCTGCTGGAGGCTTCCTCCTGCTGGTCATCTCTTGTCATGCAGCCTCGCTGGACTCCTCCCAGCACATAGACCCCCTTCCTGGTTCCAAATGGCCTTGGAGCTGCAAACCATGCACACCTGCAGTTCCCTTCATTTCATACTATTGCACAGGCATGTTGACTATGTCCTGGTCATACAAGCTCATCACTCTCAAGTCTTCCCTGATCTCAGCATGGCTCGTCCTCCGTAATTCACACAGCGTGACCGCATGACTCTGAGATCACCCTAGTGCCCCAGGAGCTTGCAGTGGCTGCCTGGCAGACGCTTGGTAGACAGGTCAAACTTTGGTCAGAGAAATTTTCCGCACTCTGCCTGACTCAGACCGCTTCCAAGCTTTGCTCCTGTTATCCCCCCAGTTTCCTGGGCCCCGCTTGTCTTTGGATGTGGATTTACGAATTCAGTCTAAGTTAGAACCGTTGCCTGAAGTCACGACGGAGACTGCTGGCTCACAGGGACATGCTCCTGTTGGCCACCGGGAGCCCTCTCCATGGTAGAGTCCTGTTTCCATGCTATGGTTCTGCCAGCACGTTTGAATAAGTGCCTTTCAATTTGGGAAACATTCTGGCCCATAACACTGCCCCTTATTGTTAATTGCAAAGTCTCTACTGCTGGCTTACAGAACTAAATATGACAGCAGATGCTAACTGTATTCACCAAAATGTGATCAAATAACTTTTTATCACTGCTTTTATACCAAAAAGTATAACTCAAGCTATTTGCCTCTTACATCTGGGATCAATACCGATACATCTCCCTTCTATTTCAGTATCATTAATCCTTTGGGATTAATACAGTATTCCCAATTTTCAGTATGAGAAAATGAGGATGAATGATACAAGTAAATACATGAAATTATGTACAGTAATTTTTTAAAATATTTATTATTGATATCAGAGAGGAAGAGGGAGAGAGAGACAGAAATATCAATGATGAGCGAGAATCATTGATAAGCTGCCTCCTGCATGCCCCACACTGGGGACTGAGCCCACAACCCAGGCATGTGCCCTGACCGGAATTGAACAGTGACCTCCTGGTTCATAGGTCAATGCTCAACCATTGGGCCACACTGGCTAGGCAGTAATTTTTTATAACAAGTGCTGTGTGACTATTATTTTATAAAATACTAGAGGTTTGATGCACGAAATTCATACAAGAGTAGGCCTTTTTTCCCCTGGCTGCTGGCCCCAGCTTCCTTCTGGCACTTGGGACCCAGGCTTCTCTCAGAGTCCTGGTTTCACCTGGAAGGTCATCCGGAAGGATGTCTGGTCTAATTAGCATATTACACTTTTGTTATTAAAGATGTTCAAACAATTAAGTGGATAATTAAGTCTCGAACATATCTCCTCTAAGTCATCAACATAGCAACATAATGTGCAAAGTTCCTGTTGGTTGTTAGCAGGACCAGATTAGCAGGCAGAGCTGATAGGCCTTTAAATTTTCCTCTTTCTGTGACCCAGAGTGACCCTGAGGCTTTGCTTTTGCAGCTCTGTTCTAGAGAATTGTTTCAAGCCCGTCAGTGGTCTAGGCAAACTTGGAAGCCTGACACAAATACCATTTTGTTAAATCTTACAATTTTAAAATGTTGAAAGGCAAATTGAATTGTGTCTCTGTGTTTATGAACTTATGAGGAAATGTCTCCATACCATTTGAATTTTTAAAAGCCACAGTCTTACTGAAGACAGACACCAATATGTGTGGCTTTATAATGATTGACCAAATATAAATGAGATAAACACTGACACAGAGGTAGGAAGGTCAAAGGCAATGGAAGCTACGGGGCTTGGACAGTAGAGAAAAGATGAACATTCGCTGAGTAATTTCCACTTCACAGACACCATGCCTGGTCCTTTACATACAACATGCCATTCAGTTCTCACAGCAGCTTCTTAATTTGGACATTATTAACCCCAATTTTACAGTCTGATAGACTAGACATACTCATTGACATATCAAAGGCCCAGCAACACTGTGAAGGACAGTTAATGTTCTATTTAGAAGCCTTGAGTGGTAGTCACCAAAAACTCCAGCTAACTTAGGGAAAACAAACAGAAAAACATATCCTATATAATAAAAAGCTAATATGCAAATGGTTGTCATGCCCTTGTGCAGGGGCCAGGGGACCTGAGGCTGCATCCCCCACCCCAGTGCCGAGGCCAGGGGACCTGAGGCCATGCCCCCCACCCCTGTGGGGTTTGATGGGGGTGAAGCCAGCCAGGTCTGGGTCTCATGCAATTTTGAGGCATGCACAGGTGGGTGGGGACTTAACTCTGGGTCCCGTGGTGAGCCCCAGACTCTGACAGGAGGGAGATTTTCATATACATTTTACTCATTTTCCTTCATCTCTGACACTTCTATTATAGAGAAAGGGCAAATAGCAATATTAAAATACTCCCTTTAATTAATTCCCTTTTAATGTGCATGAATTTTGTGCACTGGGCCACTAGTGTATTATGAAGATGACAAGTTGGTTTACAGAATCAGAGAAGTTAAAAATAACTCAGACAGTTAAGAACCAGGTAGCTCCAATATTTAGGTAGCAGGTACCCTCCAACTAAAAAGAAAAGACTTAGCCAAAGCCACACAGTAGACAAACCAGTTAAGCACTCCCATCATAACTGTAAGTTTAGCAATTATTATGAACTGAACTGTGTTTTATCTGTTGAAAGCCTAACCCCATGACATCAGAATATGACTGCATTTAGAGATAGGACCCTTAAGTAAGTAAGACAAATATCATATTATCTCACTCGTACATCGCATCTAATGAACAAAATTAACTGACAAAGTAGGTCTAGAGGCATGGATACATAGAACAGACAGACAATCTCAGAGGGGAAGTTGTAGGGGTGACTGGAGAGATTAGCTAAAGAACATATGTGCATATATGCACAGCCCATAGATACAGATAACAATGTGGTGAAAGTGAGAGGAGGCGCTGGGTAAAGGAAAGCAAATGAGGGAGAGGGGAAATGGGGGACATCTGTAATAGCGTCAACAGAAAAAAAAAAGAAAAGAAAAAAAGAAGTGTTTGAGTTTAAATGAAGCCATTAGGATGAGCTCAAATCCAATTTGGCTGGTGTTTTTATAGGAAGACAAGATTTAGACAGAGACACCAGGGATGAAAGTGCACAGAGGAAAGCCCATTCAAAGACAGAGCAAGAAGGTGCTGTCTGCAAGCCAAGAGGAGAGGCCTCAGCAGAACTCAAATCTGCCAACATCTGATCTTGGACTTCTAGCCAGCAGAACTGTGAGAAAACAAATTTCTGTTGTTGAAGCCAGTCTGTAATATTTTATTATACAGTGTTCTTTCCATAACATTATTTCTTTAGTTAATGAATCTTATTTAAAAACTAGGGGCCTGGTGCACAAAATTTATGCACAGGGGTTGGAGGGCAGTCCCTCAGCCCGACCTGCACCCTCTCCAATATGGAGTTCTTGGGGACTCTCACAATCCAGAGCCTCTGGTTCTTAACCACTAATCTGCCTGCTTACCCTAACCACTCTGCCTGCCTGCCTGCCTGATCCCTCTAATTGCCTTCCCCTGCTGGCCTGGTCACCACTATTAACTTTCTTTTTTAATCTTATCTCCTTCACACACAATTGTATTTGACTTCCTTATTGGCTTCTTTCTCTCATGCAATTTTTCTCCTTTATGTAACACTTTTCCTACTGACTCATCATTTATAAACTTTTCTTTCCTCCTTATTTCCTACTTCTGTTCCATCATCATTCTTCCTATTTTTCTACTACCCTCCTTCTCTTCCCACATTCCTTCTTTCCTTTATCTTTACCCCTGCTCACCCTCCCCTTTTCCTTCCTTCCCACCTTAATTTTTTTCTTCACTCCCTCCCTCTGACCTGCTTTGCTCCCTCCCGCATTCCTTCCTTCTTCCCATTCTCCTTTTAAGCTCTACCAGCTCTCCCTTTATAACTTTTCTTCCCTCCCTCTTTTTCTCTCATCCTACCTTTGCCATACATTCTTCTCTACTTACTTCCTCTGTTTTAATACCTACTTGCCTAATTATCCACTATCATTTATCTTTTTTTCTTTTCTGACTTCTACTTTTAAAATCTGTCCCCAGTACACAACTATACTTGGTCTTCATTATAGGCCCTACAGTTCACTCATACACCCTCTTTTTTTTTTTTTTTTTTAACTCTGCTGTCCACTGATTCTTTTATAAAGTTCTTCCCTCCATCCTGTTCCACCCCTCCCCCACCTGGTTACTTACCCCCAAACTCTTCCTGGCTGCTGCTCCCTCCGCCTGCCCCCTGCCCATTTCTCTCTCTCCTGGCTCCCGAAGGTTCACCCCAGCTCTGAAGGGAGATGGGACCTCTCACAGGAGACCCCTGCCCCTGTGAGAGAAAATGGAGCCAGACAGAGAGTGTGCCTAGGAGGCAGTGTGTGTGTGACAGAGGGAGCAGACCTCCTTCCCTCATTAAAGTTTCCATGGGGAGAGGGCATTAATGCCCAGCTCAGGGTTCAGCCCCAGCCAGGTGGCAGCTGCCCATGCAGCCCCAGATCTGCAGCTGCAAAGCAGAAGCACCTCCACTTCTGGACTATTCAACCCTCCATTCTGGACCCGCCAATGGCACAGCTTCTGTAGCCTGGATCGCAGGCACACACACGGAAGCTTATCATCTATTTCCAGGCCTCAGCCTTGGGAGCAGGGTTGGCTCACTCCCCTCACCCCTGTGGCTGCCCTGCCGCCTGCCTGGAACCCATGGCTGGGGCATATTCACACATAGAGGCTCCGCCTCCATGTGTGCCTGTGCCCCGGAGATCAGATCTATTTCCAGGCCTCAGCCACAGGCCAGCTGGCTCCTCCTCTCCCCCTAACAGGTTGTGGCCACGGGCCAGGTTGCTCTTCCCTTCCCAGCGCCCCAAGGCAGAGGTCTTCCATCTGCCTTGCTGGACCCCGGTGCTGTGTGCAGCTTCTCCGAGGCTGCCGGCCTCCGCCATCTTGGCTGGGCTAATTTGCATACAGTCACTCTGATTCACTGGTGGGCGTGGCTAAGGCATCCTGAAGGGATGATTAATTTCAACATTATGCTTTTATTAATTTAGATAATTTTAAGGCCAATATTCTACATAAATACATCTACTTGTAGGCATTCAGTTGACTCTGACACTTACAATGCTTACCTGAGGTCTATGTAGCATAGTGAGTTAGAGTAGAGGTTCTGGGCATGGAAAGCACAAATCCCAGCTCTGATGCATCTTTGCTGGTTTTCTTTGGTCAATATTTTTAACCATTCCCCGCATCATTCTCCATTGGCAAAGGGAATAATAATTGCGTGAAACTCATGAATTTGTACAGATTAATCTATGTAAAACACTTAGGATAGGGCCTAATCTAGACTCTTTATTCTAGGTACACCTTTCAGGGTCAGGGAGAAGGTGCTTGGAAATGCATTTCCAGTGGTGCAGTCAATCCAAGCAGGCCATGTTCTCATTTCACAATTGCCATTTGGTTAGTGGTTTCTAAATGAGATCCTTCAAAATTCTAAGCATTTACCCTTCCTCTTCCCTTTTCTCCTTCTTCTTTAAACTTGTCATGGTCTCATGTAAAACTTTAGACAATAAAAAAAAGTCTTGTCATGGTTTTGTGTGTATGTGTATGTGTGCGCACATGTGTGTGTGTATGTGTGTGTGTGTGTGTGTGAGAGAGAGAGAGAATGAGGAGGAAGTAACCATTTTATTTCCTCTTTACATTTTACCCCAAACCCAAAGTGATTCCTTTTGCACTAACTCACAATTTATTCACAAAAATATCACCAACGGAGGATATTCTAAAACTAGTAGGTAAAGTTGCTGAAGACCTTACATGTCTGATTTCATGCACAGAAGCAGGTGATAAATAAACAAATAGGAAAATATGTGTTTTTATTGCTATTCATCTTATAACCTGTTCTATAAGTCATATTTTTTTTTCATTTTGATACAGTATTTGCATTAAAAATACTAACTGGTATTGACACATTCAAAATACTTTTATTAGTTTCAAGCTATATCTCCATAGCAATTTGTACCTTTGAGAGTTTGGCTTTAATTTAAATTCCAATAATCCTATAGATACATTATGACATCATTTCCTGTGGGCTAAGCAAGTAATATTTACCTGTAAGTTATAATGCCATTGTCTATTATTCTTTGTCCTTTCAACAAGCTGAATTAAAAAATGTATTTCACAGAACCTATTCAACTAGATATTTGATTAACACATTTTTCACTGTATTGTTATCATGACAGCAATGGCTCTTAGAGTAATTTACTATAAAAGTTGAAGGGATGGGCCATTCAAACATGTCAGTTAGTTTTTACCTACAAAAATTCAACAACCATATGTATATGACTTTATGGAATACATTTTTAGCACATATCACATGGTTAAATTTGAGATTTATTCCATGAAAAATCCACTCTTGTGATTGTGTTTCTAGTTTGTGTATTATATAAATTAATTTTAAATTATCTGGATTAAATTATTAAATTATCTGGATCCTATAGATAGCGATGTTTTTCATGTAACAATGAGTCTCTTTTTTTGGTATATTATTTCCAGCTACTAATAATGATCATGTATTTTGAAGGTTTGGTATGAATCTCCAATTTTATTTCCTTGGTCCTATGACATTTGGTAAGGATTCCGCTCTAACTTATCTCACAGTGATGCCAATGTCTTTAGACAACATTCATTAAGCTTAGGGAGCCCAAATGCCAGGGAAATGAATCAACAGACAGGCTGGAGGCACTTCATAGATGTACCTGCACAGACTAATGCCCAAAAGCTAGCTCAATATGTGACAGCTTAACAGTGACAAAGAAACCAAATCTGTCATTTATTTCCCAAGGTCTATTCCCCAAGTGCTCGACCAGGGCTTATGGACAGTCTCATTTACAGATGAGGACATTTTCAAATTTTACTGAGGCTGGTGTCTACTCCAGTGTCAGGCTGAAAGTTAGTTACAGACAATTCATGTTTGTAGCCCATAATCCCACTTTGCAATTCTTTGCTAACCTTGCCAAATGATTCTAAGGCAGAGAGTATGTTAACATCTCACAGTAAAGTAAACAATTAAAATGTGGCAAATGCATCAATGAAGGAATACATGACAGAATTTTTTTATTAAGTGGTTTGTTAAATCATTGTAGATAACTACATAAATTGGTATTTGCTTAAGCAATCCCTTATTTTATTTTATTTTTTAAAATATATTTTATTGATTTTTTACAGAGAGGAAGGGAGAGGGATAGAAAGTTAGAAACATTGATGAAAGAGAAACATAGATCAGCTGTCTCCTGCACACCTCCCACTGGGGATGTGCTCACAACCAAGGTACACGCCCTTGACCAGAATAGAACCTGGGACCTTTCAGTCTGCAGGCAGATGCTCTATCCACTGAGCCAAACCGGTTAGGGCTCAATCCCTTATTTTAACCCAAACTCTTTTAGTAGAGCAGTGTGTGAAAATCCATTATGAATGTTGATTGGCCAACAGTTATTTCTCAGCTGTAACAACTTTATACAAACACATAAACAGAGAAGTAGAAAGAGGGACATATTACTTATTATCTCCTAGTAATTAGAGTTACTCCTTTGCTCTCTCTGCGTAGACTAGGGTGGTGGGGTGACTTATCAACTATCTTAGTCTATTTGGACTGCTGTATCCAAAATACCATACACTGGGTGTCTTATACACAACAAATATTTATTTCTCACAGTTTTGAAGGTTGGAGTATGTAAATCATGGAGTATGTAGATTCAGTATCTGGCGAGGCTCTGCCTCCTGCCTAGGCATCTTTTTGCTGTAGCATCACAGGGCAGATGGGCCTGGGAGCTCTGTGGGGCCTCTTTTATAGCAGCTCTAATCCCATTCATACAGGCTCCACCCACATAACCTAAGCTTCTCCCAAGGACCCCACTTTCCTAATGCTGTACCACCACATTGGCATTAGATGTCAATGAATGTTGCGGGGGGAGGGAGGGAGGGGGGAAGGGACACAGACATTCAGTCCGTGGCACCAACTATCTGAGAATCCAGGTTTAACAATAATTAGGTTTTCGCCAATGTCATGTAGCTGGCAAACAATAGGAAGAGACAGCTGACACCCTGGCCATGCTCCAAATCCGTGCACAGGACTGATTTTCCTGTTTTCTTTACACTCTTTTCAACACTCCTGATATCAAAGGGATTGGGATTGTTTTCTTGTCTTATGTTTACAGTAAAAAGTTATTTCCAGCTTTTCTATTACAACATTCAGACCTTGGATAACTTCAATTTGGATCCAGGTCAAACTTCCAATCCCTGTCCTGCCCTTTTGCCTTGGGACTCAAAATACTTGCTCTTCCCCCAACTCACTCCCCATGAGCTGGAGAAGAAGAACTCTGTAGCTATTGTCCTGGAAAGAATCTTGACCAGAGCCTTGTGCATTTTAATAGTAATAAATGTAACAAAATTGATTTTCCTAAAATTTGTGGCTTGTTTCTATCCAAGGCTGAGCATTGTTATGTAAACCACGGTTTCACTATTTGGATTCTGAAAGGTAATTATCTTAATAATTAATATTATTCCATTGATAGAATTAAAATTAGGTATAAGTAGATGTTAGTTCCCTCAAAAATAATGGAATGTATTATAGAATATATTTTTTTCTCAATTATATTTATTTTACCTTATTTGTCAGTAATTCTGGAAACAAACTTTTCAAAAGTTTAGATATTAAGTCAGGAGGAAAAAAACACTAATTTTACTGAAGGATCCAACTAACTTTGTCCTCATTCTAGTTCTCTCTCTCTCCCTCTTTCTGGATTGTAGTTTCTTAATTTAAATTCAGTATTAAGTCCCGGCCAGTGTGGCTCAATTGGTTGGAGTGTCATTTTGTATGACAAAAGGTGGCAGGTTCAATTCCCAGTTGAACGCCCATAGCCAGGTTATGGATTGGATATCTGGTTGGGGTACTTGATGTAAGAAACAGTCACTAAATTTAAATTTAGGATCAAGTTTTAGGATAAACATAGCTTAAGAATCCTGAACTACAGGTACAGGATTTAGCCACAGATATTCTAATTGAACCCAGATTATCTGTGCTTTTATAAACATACTAGAGGCCCAGTACACATCGGCTGGGCCAGTGGGGGTGGGAATGGGAGGGGTCACAGGTGATTGGCCAGCCAGCCCCGCCTGTGATTGGGGTGAGGAGGCAATCAGGGTGGGACCTGCCAGGGGAAAAGCAGCTCCCTCTGTGGTTGGTGTAATTCTCTTAATATAACCTCTACTTTATGAGACTGAACCTGGGTTTTCCTGTCACTCCTTAAATTCATTCGTGTGCTTTTGATTTGTGTGTGATAACCTCACTTGGACATACAGGGCTTCTGTCTTTGAGTTGCTGTGTTGGTTACCATCTCCTCCCCCCATCTTTTCCTCCCCCCTCTTTCCTCCAGCTAGGTTTACTGAGTCAGTAGGTGACTCAACCTGAACGTTGACTCACTAATTAAATCAGTGGGTGTTTGTTAATTTGGCTCACAAAAAGGCTCACAACAAAGGTGTTGGGGGCCAATTGGAGACTGGGCTGGGCGGGAGGCAATCAGGGCTTGAATCAGGCTGGTTAGCTGCCACAGAGTGCATCATAGCCACTGGTCATTCTGGTCATTCCACCATAATGGTCACTGGCTTCTATATATATAGGCTATAGGCCCAGTGCATGAATTCAAGCATAGGTGAAGTCTGGCCAGTCCACTCCAATGTCAGAGGGATGGGCCATGGGAGGTTGGTCGGCACTGCCCTTGATTGGGTTGAGGGGGCCAATTGGGGGCCAGGCCCACTGGGGAGAGGGACCACAGGAAGTTGGGGGGGGCGACCAAGGCCCCTATCAGGTTGGTTGGCCACCATAGTGCACCTCATAGCAACTGGTCATTCCGGTCACTTGGCTTTTATATATATATAGGTGTCTTTTTTTTTTTTTTTTAAAGAAGATACGTATCTTACACATAAAGAAGTAATTTTTAAATCAGCACCTCAAACTTTCTAGTCTTCGTCAATTTCTTCATTGACCACTCAGATGGCTTGGGTCAACATTTCTCCATGGTACCAAAGGAAGTGAAGGATGCAATGTAAAGTTAGCTAAAGGAGGAGGCAGCAGCAGAAACACTGCTCAGGTGCTCAGGGCATTGGTCAACAACAGTTAAGAGAAAGAGGGTAAACACAAAAAGGACGAACATTAAATATGTATCATAACAATGTCAACCACCAGAATTTTCAGACAAGGCCAGTAATCTGCTTGGAAAAGAGCACTGGATAATTCTTTTTGAAGGCATATTTCCATAGTTACAAGAATTCTATTTTATTTAGATTAGATTAGTGTTCAAGTCTGGTAGTATTATATTTATTCTGGAAAGATGTATCTAATCACATTTTCCCAAATACTGAAAAGAAAATCAGCTGTGCATAATAAAACAAATTGTTACCATACTATATGTCAGTGCCACTGAAAAAGAACCATATATGTATTTGGGGTGTTTTCCTTACCCTGTACTCTATCCAAGTGATTTTTTGAAATCATCTATGCCATGGGTCATAACCAGACATGTTATTTATAGGGAACTAAGTAGTTTCTCATAATTCCAGATCTTTTCCAAAAGTGTGTTGTTGGTTTCAAGGGACTTCAGATGGGTGATGTGTAGTCAGTGCAATTACATAACCACTTCTGCAAAAGTCACTCTACATTATGTCAGCTTTCTGTGTGTTCAAACCATTGGGAGTGATGAGTAACATATACATATTCTACAATAAAAGTTTCTTCTATTCACCTTCTATTAGATTTGTTGAATTGTCATTAACTGTATTGCAAAAACACCTAAAAAGGACATTGCACTGTTTTTGTTTTTGTTTTGTGAAGGGAGTCCTGTAAATTACAAATTGGAAAACAACAAAAAATGTGAAGTATTAGACATTTGTAGATCTGAGCAAATAAATTTTTAACATTTCAACTGGAAAAAAACAATCACTTTTACATGTATTTAATTGTTTTCACATGTAAAAAATCTTAGACAAAATAGAATAGCATTTAAATCAAGCAAAAAAAATGTTTTCAAAGATACATGAAATGACAGTTGGTAAGATCTGCTTTTTTTCTTGGAAACTGAATTGGAAAAATAAATGAATCTTAATAGTTGAAAGGACTAGGTGGGAGCTGAAAAGGCACAAACTATGTCCCCAGTAAATAAAAGGATTGTATATCAAGGAGGAGGTAGCTTTATTCTACTTGGTCTCATTCAAGTTTGGAAATCATTTTAGGCTGAGTACTAAAACAAATAGCTTTATTTCTTCTAACTTATGTTAAATCACTTTTTAAAATCTGTGTCCCAAAGGACTTCAAACAAGCACATCATAATGTATTCAAAGTAACTAATTTATATTCATCAGTCATTCCTGCCATTTTATAATATCTATGTTTTGAGACTTAGTTTTAGGATTATAGCCAAAATTCACACACATCGGGAAAGAATATTAAACAAGGACAAATATCCCTTAAACCACACAAGGATTAATTACATGTTCAGAGACACCATTCGCTACATTCCCACTGCAGACATAATTAATACAGGCAAATAAGTGAACATCCCCTGAGATGTACTTCATTTATACACTGAACTCCTATTACGGTTCCTTCCCCTTTCAAATACAGCCATTCGATGTTTATACCTTAATATTTTTCTTATCAAGTTTTGGAAAGTCAAATAAAACAATCCTTCAAGGAAATTGAAGCTTAGAATATGCAAATTTTATTAGTTATGCAAGAGGATTCTTAGCTAAGTATTATCAGTTTAAGGGATTAGAGAGTTGTTTCATCTTCTTATAAATTTAAACTGCTGCAGTGGATGTGAGAAATTCCTGAGAAGCCTACTGAAGCCCGTTGCCTTTACCCATGAACAATATGTCCATCTGGGGCCCCGGCTAAGCTATGTGTTTATCCCGTACTCTGAATATGTGGGACACTTTCACTCCTTCTGGAACTGTTAGACACAATCCATTTAGATTTGTTCTTTGAGGTGAACGGCAAAGATCAGATGAAGATTTCATACTTCAGTAACTGACATGTAAATGTGGAGGGTTAGGTTACAGGGTGGTGGGGCTCAAATAAAACCCTATAAGTGAGTTGGTTAATTCAAAAGAGAATGCAAACTAATGATGGAGGAAGTAACAACCAAATTGTGCTTAAGTATTTTGAAAGTTGAAAAAAAGAGAACCCTAAACTGATAAAATGGGTGTTTAAGGAAATACTTTACCTCTAGAAGTGAATAGAGACCTTTCAGCTGTTTGAAAGAGAAACAAATTGCTCTTTAAGAGTTTAAATGAAAGTAAGTTATGAAAGAGAAGGCAGTATGCCTGAAGGTGGATGATGGGTGGGCAGATGTGTTGGTTTTAATTTTTATTATTTAAACTACACATGCTATGTATTTTTGTCATTTGACCTGATAACAACATTGGGTTTATTTGATCATTTCCTCCATAAAATATTTTCTTCTTTTTCCTGGCTTCCTTGGTCATTTTTTGAACCTTTTTATTTGTGGCGGGGGTGGGGGGGGGGGAGGGGAAGTCTTACTTAATAATAACATTTGCTTTCCTAATCCCAAAACCCATCTCTCAGACTTTGTTTTGCTATCTACCCATGTTAGGGTGTCTCACTCTGCATCACACTTTAGATTTTCTCCTTATACTGGAGATGCCTCACTCATAACACTGACCCAGATCTCTCCCCAGAGCTCTGCATTTTTATATACAATTTTCTGCTCACATGTTCAAGTGTACATCTAATGGGTACATCAAATTTAACACATAAACACTAACTCATGACCTCTCTCAAAAATATTCTTATGACAGTGTTCTCCTTTTCAATAAATGGGGATCCTGTCTCATTAGTAGCTCAGAACAGATACCTTGGAATTATCCCATTCGTAAAGTCCTCTTCTCCTGATTTAGCATCAAACTGTGTTGGTTATATATGAAAATACATGCTGACCGGAAGTACTTGCCACCATCTTCATTATGCCTACACTAAATATTTGAAATAATCTGACTTTCCCCTGGATCATTTTACTGGATCAATTGCCTGCCTTGGCCTTTTTTTCTTTGCTCAAAACCTTCCAATGGCTTCCCATCTCACTCTGAGTAAGAATCAAAGTTTTTAGACCAGGTTACAAAGTCGTATATTATCTGACCCCCTTCCTTTCCACAATAGCAGAGTTCCTGCTAATATCCCCCATATTCTTTTCCACTCAGAATGACTTCTTTGTTGCTTTTCAAACATATCAAACATATTGGTACCCCAGATCCTTAACTCTGCCAGGAATGCTTTTCTGCTATATCTATCCACACAACTCCCTCCTTTAACCCCATTCAGCTTGTGCTCACAGGTGGCCTCCTCAATGAGGCCTTCCCTAAACCACTCTATCTAAAACTCCTTCTTTGTTTCACTGTTGCTGTACATGTATTTTTTTTTCTCCATTGAGCTTAATACCAACTGATTCAATGCATTTTCCTTGATTATTGTTTACTAGTGACCTAGTGTGTGAAATTCATGCACATTAAAAGGGAATTAATTAAAGAAAGTATTTTAATATTGCTATTTGCCCTTTCTCTATAATAGAGGTGTCAAAGATGAAAGAAAGTTAGTAAAATGTATATGAAAATCTTCCTCCTGTCAGAGTCTGGGGTGCACCACAGGAACCAGAGTCAAGTCCCCCCCGCCCCACACCCACACGAGACCCAGACCCAGCTGGTTCTACCCCCATTGGGCTAGATCCAGACCCAGCTGGCCCAACCTCCATCAAGCCCTGCCAGTTGGGGAGTGCAGCCTGTGGTCCCCCAGCCCAGGCAGGGGGGTGCACCTTGAGGTCCCTGATCTGGGATAGGGGCACAGCCTGAGGTCCCCTGTCAAGCCCCACCAGGCGGGTGGTGCAGCCTCAGGTCCCCTGGCCTGGAGTGGGATGCATGGCCTGAGGTCCTCTGGCCTGGACCAGGGTCATGCCTTGAGGCTCCCATCAAGCTCTGTGGGTGGGGGGCATGGCCTGAGGTTCCCCGTCAAGCCCTGCAAGGCAGGGGCCACAGTCTCAGATCCCCCAGCCTGGCATCAGGGTGGGGAGCATGGCCTCCTCCGGCCAGGCACTAGGGCAGGGGGTGCGGCCTGAGGCCCCTCATCAAGCCCTGCCAGGCAGGAAGATGGTGTGAGGTTCCCCAGCCTGGCACCAGAGTTGGGGGCACAGCCTGAGGTCCCCTGTCAAGCCCCACCAGGAGAGGGGTGCAGCCTCAGGTCCCCTGCCTTGGCACAGTACCACACAGCCTTAAGTCCCTGCTGATTGCTCATTAAGGCTTGTTATGGAAACTTGGCCTCCGCTGTGGGCACAGCCATCTTGTGTTATGGAATCCCTGTCTCTGCTGTGGGCGCAGTCATCTTGACCATTGTGGTATGATGGTCAATTTTCATATTCCCTGTTTATTAGATAAGATTTCTTGTCTCAATGTATGTTCCATGAGAAAAAGGATTTCTAGCTGCAGAAGAATTTAATGCAGTAACTCTGGTGCTTAGAACAGAACCTCATATAACACCTTAACAAGATACTAGATGAGTACATTTTGTATGCTTTTTAATTTATATGTTTCACAATACAGATTTCAAAAAAGGGAGGTAGTATAAATTAAGGAAAGCAGTGGTTTCTGCACACAAGCTGATTTAACACATTATTGTTTCTTTTAATAAATATTAAACTCTATTACATGATGAGTATTTTAATTAAAATTAGTACTTTACAGCCAGCTGTTCTGCTATCATGTGAACAAATTAGGATTTCCAAAATTAATAGATGAATTTATGTAATTCTTCTAGAAAAGAGATGAGGGAAGGAGATGGATTAAGGCAACTCATTATACAGATTATAATGAAATAAGATAAACATAAATTTGTGATTAGAAGCTATAATTAGAAATTATTTACTACTGCTTTGGAAAACTTGAAAAATAATCCATTTTACTATTTATTTGTCTTGGTGGTTGAACTATAGAACAAGTATTTTATAAAAATTCACTTTCTAAACACTACAGGTTTCTTATAAAGGCATTCTTGTGGATATTTTTCATACTTTATCAGCAGTCAGAATTTTTTAATGCCCTTCCAATGGTTGGGCAATTTCCAACTTTATCAGTCAAGATAGAAAGCAGAAAAGTTGGCTCCACAGATACCTTGGAGGCAATCACTTGACTTGGTGTCACAAATCAGATTTGCCCATATATGACTTTGACCTAAAAGGGAGCAAGTTAAGCACAAACAAGCATCACTTGTCAGGTTCTATTCTTAGCCCAAGACTAAGTTAATAAATGTATGTTAAATGTAGCAATCCCTCTATCTTAAATTTCTCATTATAGTTTATACCATGTGCAATAAAAAGTTATAAAATAGTTTCATATTATGGTTAAAATGAATAAATTTGCAACTTTCTTGTATAATTAGATCTAAAATCTGTCTCAGGTGAGAAAACAATCACATTTTTTATTTAATGGAGAAAGACTATATCATGATTTATTATATAATCAACAGCCCTTTAACAGTCCTGGATGCATAGATGCTCAATAGATAATTGACTAATAAAGTACATTATATTATAATCTACACTAATAAAAGAGAAAGATGCAAATTGACTGTACCTTCGTGACACCCACCAGCCAATCAGGAGTGATTATGCAAATTAACCCCCAAAAGCTGGTGGGTTAATTTGCATATGCAGGCACTGAGCAGCCAGTGGCAGGATGGGAAGGTGGGAAGGCAGAAAGGTGGCTCCAGTCAGAGTGAAGGTGGTGCCAGCAGCCAGGGGCAGGAAGGCCCATTCTTGCACGAATCTTTGTGTATTGGGCCTCTAGTTATGTTATAATATACTTTATAAATGTACTCATTAGATATTAAGAACTTGGAGGCCCTATCATCATAAAAAGAGCAAGAATTTCAGAGTCATCCAGCACTACAGCATAACCTTGAACGTTTTCTTAACTGCCTTTTGCTTTACTTTCCTCTTTAGTAAAATAGGGATCATGATGCTTATTTGCAGGACTGAGATAATTAAAGCAGGCAATGAATTTTAAAGCAACTGATATCTAATAAGTACTCACATCAAATGGTAACTAGTGCCTACAAATTTAGAGATTTCCTAAATAACCTATATTCTGGAGTTACAAGCAAAGTCCTGACTGTATGAGGCTGCAGAGTATGTCATATCTAATTACCTGCAGATTTCACATAGATTGAATAAAATTTGTCAGGCAGCTGTGAATCTTTATGTGGGTCCAAAATTGCTGGTGTGCATTAACAAACACTTAAGTACTTGGACCTTAAATGTTTTTGTCTGTATTAGGAAATAACCATGTAACAGAATGCAAATTATTTAACACCAATTTAGTCATGATTTGCAGAGAAATAATATCTACTTTTTCCACCAAGGTTACTCTAATTAGAACCAATGAGACTCATTAAAACTCAAAACCCATCTAGTGCACCGACGCCATAGTAGACAAAATTAAAATTGGGCACATTGGTGAGATAGCTCTTCTGTTTTCACTGACCTTCAAGTAAGATGTCTCTGTGGTGTTTCTTTGCAATGTGCATCCCTTAATGTACTCAAATGTGTGTATAAAATGTTCTAATCAGTGCACATATTGAAAAAGTATGTTAGCCTGAATTTTTATTATTGTTTCAAGTGTAGAGGATCGTGGTAGAAAAGGCTCTAACTCCGTTTTATGCCTGAAGGATATCAGACAGTAGATGGATTCATGCATCACTGGCTTTTCAGTGAAGAGTGAACCCTAGCAGAGGACTGAGAGAGGAAAGGTGAGGTTTCGAGGATCTGTGAAGCACGGCAGGAGTGCAGTGTGGGTGAACTGAGGGCAGGCTCTCAGACCAGAAAAGCCTGTCAGGGTAGCAGGGCTCAGCACTTGCCTGGGCTTCAGCGGTAAGATTTTCCTCACTGACAGGGTCTGGAATGCAGGAAGCCTTCCAGCGGTGTATTTTGGGAATAGAAACCACATCATAAGCTAGATCATGAAGTATACGTAGAAGCTTGGCCGTGGGCAAGACGAAAAGAGAGTGTAGGCAAAGGAACAACGTGTGCAAGATTCTCAGAGGTTTGAAAGAGAAGGACTCATTTGGGAAACTGTTCGTGGTCAGTGGTTGGAGCCCAGAGGACATTAGGGAAATGATGGGGAATGAAACTGGAAAGATAGACTCAGCTAGTTATTGAAGAATCTTGCCTGCCAAGCCATCCAGCACTTGGCTTATTTTGTATGCGTGGCTAATGTGATGGGGGATAGAGGGTAGAGTAAAACTAGTGACAGTAACAAGTAATTATATAGCACCTATTTTTTGGCACCATTGTTCTAAATGCTTTGCAAATATTAATTCACTTAGACCTCACAGCAACCCACATGATGGTGACTGTTATTATTTTCATTTTCCAGATGATATTAGAGAGGTTAAGAGTTTGTCCAAAGCTTCATACTGGTAAGTGGTGAAGTTATGATTTGAGCTTAGGTAATTCTATCACTAGTTCTTAATCATTAGCTTGTGCTTAATAAATTATGTAATAGGTTAAAAAATGCTCATAATAACTCATAACCATCTTGATTCTATCACCCTCTTATTATGCTTTGCTTGCAAAAATTTGGGTAAAACCATTTTTTAGCATGTAATGCAAAGTAGAATGCAATTATTCACTGAACATTCAGTTTTGTGAGATCCTGTCAAAGTGTAAGGGATGTCTAGCTGCTAAGAACGGTATAAATGTACATGTAGCAGCACTTATTACATACCATACATGCACAAAGCAGTGTAAGTAAGGCAATCAAATGGCATGTTATAAAATATCTAACACATACAAATACATAAGAAATGGAAAAACAATAAAAAACAAAAGGATCAGCCTAAATGATTTCTTTTTTCCTAATGAAGAATGAACTAAAAAGGGTATGTGCGTGCGCGCGCGCGCGTGTGCGTGCGTGCGTGTGTGTGTGTGTGTGTGTGTGTGTGTGTGTGTTTGTGGGGGTGGAGGGTGATGGCAGACCTGCTCCTGGAACAATGACTGCTCTCACATGCCCACTTTCTCACCAGCAACCATTCAAGGCCTCAAATGACAACAGATCCACCTGAGAGCACAGGTGACTCCACCGTGTTCAGTCTCACACAGAGTATAAGTGCTAGGGCTTTTCTGCAAGCATCTAAAGTCAAAAACAAAAATGAATACATTTAGGTTTTGCATTTGCTTCTGTAGAACATATATACTATAGCAATGGTTGAGACAGAGAGTGAATATTTTATTGTTATTCAGTGCATATCTAGTATCAGTATTTTGTTTTTTCTATGTATAAAATAAGATTAGTGGTGGTCCCCAAGCTTTGGCATTTATTTTCTAACTAAAAAGCTATAAATTTTGCCACTGATAATAGATAAACAAATATTCATTAAATATGTACATAAAATAAATATATTTTATTTCATAACTTTGTATCTAATAATTATTGAGCCATTTAAAATACACAAGTGTTAAACAAGTAAAAATTAGTTTTAAATAATTAGGTGATACATTTTATCATCTTTGCTCTTACTTTTATATCCCTGTGCTGAATGAGAAGTTGAAATATCCTCATGTAAATGCAGCAAACACAAACGGAGCATCCTCAAACGTACTCTTTTGCTTTGCGATAAACCTTTATTTACAAATGGGTTTTCATTATCTATAGAAAATGTAAATGATGCAAGTGAACTCATTCAAGATTAATTTTATTTGAGAAGTGCAAGGTTTGTTGCTCTTCCTTTTCACAGGCAAATACCCATAAAATACATTAATGTTTCATGAGAATAAAAGCATATTAAGGGAATCCTTACGGAGAAATGACATTTCTTCATATCACATACAAATAACTCTGACATTTGTGGGGACAAAGAAACATCACTTTGACATTGCCCTTGGCTAAGATTTTAAAATAAAACATGGTGTTGTTCTTTTTGTTTGTTTCATTTAGGGAAGTTCACTCAGCATCACTTAAAATCCCCCAACACACTGATTCCAATTTTATGCACAAAAGTATTTAAATGTTCAATTTCCTTAACTGATAATGTTTTATGTTTGCAAGCCTTAAGCTGAGCACCACTGCTAATACTTTTTTATTATTATTTAATTTGTATAAGTTTTGCCTCGGTTGAGGTAAGATACAATTCCTTAGGAGCCTCATTAGGACTTCCATCTGAATCAGAAAAACAATAACTGTTTTCTCTCAGAATAAATAACCACCGAGAGCTCAGAGTGTTGTTAGGTGCCAATCTTGGCATCTGAGTTCACCTCAGCTGAATGATTTAACAATTTTGAGTTATATTACCCAGGAGGGCTGTGATGTTATGAATCTATCCTCCTCAGTAGGCTCTGCAATTGAAACTCCTGTCTAATGGTGTGTGCTAATACATAATGATAATGTCCTTCACTGAGTTTCTCTCTAATGGTGTGTGTTACTTTATAATGATAATATGCGAGAGCAAGACAATAATGTTAATATTCCTTCTCCACTGAGCAGAATATACCCCAGATATTACTCTTGAATGACCCCAACCAGTGGCTCTCTCAAATTGGAAAACAGAAAGTGAATAAAATGGAGAAGAAACGTATCTCATTTCAAATTTGCCAGGCAAGAAGAGAAGTCGCCCCTGGTAATTCATTAGGATACACAGTACTTCGAAGAACTAGAGGCAGCTTTTTTTCTCTCACTGTCTTTTCACATAGATGCTCAGGGGTTTATATTTACTTCATCTCCAAGTGGCCCTTGAACATGATTCCCTTTTAGCTGAAAGGATGTTAAGGGAACCACCTTGCTGAATCCCTCCTGAGGGTGAATATGCTGTAATTTTTCTGTAGATTCTCCCATCATTCTATTCAACTAGCATAGCCCAGAGTAAAAGTAAAAGTGTAAACAAACGTGTGATACTTTATGCCAACGTACTTAGAAGTTCATTTACATTGGAAAAGTCATTCAACGAAAGCATCCACGTCTTTACTTCTTATTAAGGTCAGTCAGAATACAGAAGCAAGAATGCTCTGTGATTTTAAAAGAACAAGTGAGAAAGTGGAGCACCTGTTTATTCCCACTGGAGCATTATGGCACAGGAATCCTCAGGTAAATATGAAGAATCAGATACTAAAATACTAAAAGTTGTCAAAAATGCTAACAGCCAGCCCTGGCCAGCGTGGTTCAGTGGTTGGAGCATCAGTCCACACACCCAAGGGTCACAGGTTCAGTTCCTGGTTAAGGGCAGGCACTTGGGTAACAAGTTCGATCCCCACCTGCAGGAGGTAACCTGTATCTCTCTCTCATATTTCTCTCTTCTTCCCTTCCCTTCCCTTCC